>JAPYYT010000581.1:0-44855 GCA_030522565.1 Ceratosolen corneri
CTTATCTATTCCGAGGAATGCCTCACTTTCTCGGGCGCCGATCGAAAAGCGCCTGGGCAAAAAGCTTCCTTTCACGAAAGCCATTACTTTCGGTTTTTGTCGCGGTCTGCCGACGCCCCGCCCCGGCGACCGCCCCTCGCCCCGGGGACACCTGTGCCGGGCGACGATGCCGATGATGATCGCCGCGAGACTCGGCACCTGCCCGAGCCTCCGCGGATCTCGCCTCTCGGTCGTCCACCACCTCGACCAATGGGCAATCTGCTCCACGCAAACAACCCAGCCGAACAAAACTCGACGGCCATTCTCTGCCAACGCTCAATCCCATACATCTCAAATTAAAGGCTTTCCCCGACCACGCTGTAACGCGCCTTCATCTCCCCCTCTCACCCCACCCGCCCTTTCTCGTGGCTGCGGCGCGCGCGCGACGGCAAGTGGCTTTGGTAGGGCCGCGATGCATTACGCGATATTAGCTCGGCTTTTCCAAGTAATTACGAGAGATGTGCGAGCTGAGGCCTTCCTACGGTACATTCCCCGCTCCCCCCCCCCTAACGCAGCCGAGTAACGTAAAAGCGCGGAGCTTCTGAATTTCGAGGCCGCTTAAACTTTTATAAATACGGGCTTCCCCGAAAATGCTTAGATAGCTGGTTAAACCGTT
The DNA here is from genome assembly GCA_030522565.1 of Ceratosolen corneri. Classification (NCBI taxonomy): domain Eukaryota; kingdom Metazoa; phylum Arthropoda; class Insecta; order Hymenoptera; family Agaonidae; genus Ceratosolen; species Ceratosolen corneri. The sequence goes on from JAPYYT010000581.1 coordinate 656, forward strand.
GCGCGCGGCTCCTCTCGACTTACCTGACATTTAGGATACCGGAATCACGAGTTGTAAAACTCTGCCCACACCGGCACCGTCCCCCTTTTCAAACCCAACAATAGACAATAATTATTACGTTCGAGCTATAAATTTCACACTTGTAATTTATATAATGCTGTCGGAGCTTTCAGTCCGGTACGCTCCGAGAGTGCAGATGATAAGTCGAAGAGGCTGCGGATTCGTGTGTAATATTATAAATTTAGCTGTTTTTTTTTGTTTCAGGACTATTGTGGATAAAGCGAAATCATTTATCTCCAAGTGTATGGAGCTGTAAAATTTGAGCTCTCGATAAATCGGTTAATGTCAACGAAAAAAAACAAGCCTTTTATGTGGGTTAAATTTAAATTTGATTTACCACACGGATTTACTTGACGAAGTTCTCTTCACTTCAACTACTATATAATTACATCGATCGATCTATACTTTGCTTCCTAAATTAAAACTTTCTTTTCGTATTCTACATATAATATACGCAGCATTATTACTTCTCGTACGTTGCCTTTTTAATTCGCAAATCATGGCATTACCAGCCGTTATTGTTCTTATATAATTTAATAATTTATCGACAAGTTTTATACGACTCTCGGTAAAGATCGCGGTAACGATCAGATACGCTAATTACCGACATTCGAAGCGCTTTGCATTTGACGTAGGCGCGACGTAATAGATCGACTTGTAAAATGCAAATCCAACGCGCGGCTCTTCAAGTGCAAAGACAATGAGGAACGGCTCATTGAACGAGTTGCATCGATTTTATCGGGGATGGCATTGCCGAAAATTCATTTAACGGCATTACCGCCTAAATTGCCCATTGTCGAAGCCAACGACAATTACTCCATTAACAGGCTCGGCCGACATTTTACATCTCTACACATCTTAGCATCATAGTATATTGACATTCCGCGACCAAGACAATCGCAATGCCAAGATTAAAGTTAAATTACGATTAGGCGGGCCTCGCTCCATCTCGACAAAAGCCCCTCCCAAATGTAAATTCTCCTCCAACCCGATATCCAACGATTAACCTCCCATCCACTCGCATCCATTGCAACGAGTAACAGTACAAGAGCTGCGCAAGCAGCCGAGTAACGCGAGACATTCAACAATATGACGTTCGTGAAAACGAATCGCGACAATAGCTTGGCTAACCACAAAAAAAAAAATGGGCCATAGCCCGCTCACGCATCAACGAATTCCTCGGAGCGAGCAGTGTCGGCAAAAAGGCCAGCCTCCGTCGGACGCTCGACCACATCATTTCAATTGTCAGCCCAGCCCAAGACGCTCGACTAGACAAAATCGTTAAAATCCACGTACCAAAGCTAAAAGCTTCGTAATCCTCGCCCCGCATTTCGCCAGAGGGTTCATCGACTCGGCGACCTGGACCTCCGCTCGAGTCCTCCTACCGTCGAGCGAGCCCACACTGGCGCAGGTGTAACGAATCGAGCCTGAGAGCACGCTCGCGCAACGGAAGGGGCTGAGAAAAAGTCTTGGCTTTGGCAACTGTAGTCCTTGTCGGGAAGGAGCGACGCCGCGACTTGTCGTAAGAGTCGCCGCCGCCGGGAGCGGGAGCGGGAGGAGGGAGGGGAGACGGATTGGAGCAATTAGCGGCCGATCGGCATTTTTGTTCCACTTGCATCAAGTGGCGAACTAATTCGCTCTAAGGAGACACTTTATAGCGCCAATAAAGAATTGCTTTGTGCGGGACAACGATCTGCACTGCCACGATACATAGTTATTGTCCGCTCATTTACTTACTCAATCGACCAATCGATCAATTATCATTGGCAGCCGCAGCGACACGACTCAAGCATCCCGACCTGCCTCCATTCTCATGCTCAATTTTCACGAGGTTTTCTCCCCACTTTTAAGTGTCATCGTCGGTACGGAAGCTTAGTTGCCTCGGAAGCGCAGGTTACCCGCTTATTTGCAAATTTTACTACTGACAATCGCACATTGACCTATACGACTATTTATTGGAACGCATCGCCGCGTCAGTGGTGCATCTCTATTCACTCGGGTGAGGGGGGGAAACATCGTTATCTCCGACCTCTTGCAGGATTTAATATTTCCTGCTCTAGGGCATTCGAGTTCGCTCATTGAAATTCAAATGAATCACGCGAGGTGAGAAAGGGAAGCCCGTCGTCCGCTAAACGTGCGCCACCTTCGGCTATTCTCAGGCCTCTCTTCCAAGAGACTTCCAAGCACACCCCCGGCCAACCTCATCCTCCTTGCATTCCCCTCACACTGGACAAAGTGTCGGCCAAAGATCACGGAGAACGATTTATTAAGGACACGCTTGGCGCCCACCCCCTCTTGGCCCAATGGGGCACGAGTTCGTTGCACCCTTGCACCACCCGAGTGGCGATTGTAAGAATGGGCGTTCGATTCGATGCGCGGCCGGCAACTGGACCACGAGTTTGCCCAATCGGAACGCCAGTCCCGACTGCTAGGGTGCGAGGATTGGGAGGTGGCGAGGACGTCGGGCGCCGTCTTCTGGGCAGAGCCGGTGGTGTTACGAAATGTTTTGCCGTGGTGAGGTTGCGCTATCGGAGTTGGTGCAGCGACTAGTTCCGACTCGTTTCCGCTAAAAAAAATGAAAGCCAGTCTCTCTCCAAATATCTTGACCTGAAATTGCCTGGACATTAACGTTTTCATAAATCAATCGCGCCGATGAAGCGGTTTTCCACTCTACTTAGAATCCAGAGATATTCGATCCTCGCGTGAATTATTCATTATTTATGAAACGAAGAGGTGACAAGCCGTGGCTTTGAAAGTCAAGGCTTGTCTATGGCGCATATATGATTCTCACTGATGATGTGCGTAAATTAAGTTTTATGCTCTTGGAAAATGAATTTTTTTTTTTAAAAAAGAATTTCATGCCCACACCGCTACCTCACACCGGCGACAAAATTTTAATGTCGCGTAATCGTCCGAGGCAAATAAAGCAATAAAGAGGAGAAAATTATGAACAAGAAAGATAGAAGAGGAAAGGGTCAGAGAATATTCCATCGGATTATCCTATACCATTATGATTTGGATTTTTAGAAATATGAATTTCTAAAGTTACCTCGCCGCAAAAAAATGGGTCATATTAGCACAACAGCAGCAATATACTATTAACCTAAATTGTCATCCTTATGGCTCATTAAAGCCATTTAAATTATTACTGCATTAAAAATTATTACGACCCTAATGATATTACAAGACAGCATTTGCCGAGCGCAAAAGTTCTTGAAATTAGACAAATAAAATAATACTTTCTACAATATAATGGCGGCTTTAGTAGTAGTAGTAGTAGTAGTAGTAGTAGTGGTAGTAAACCGTAACTCTCGGCCTCTCGGCGTCCCGCATTAATCAAAATCAAGTCCTCCGGCGACTATCGTTTATCATTTATTCAGACCAGACCCTATAACGCGGCATCGCTGCCTATTTATCGAGAGGCGTCGGAAAAATCGGTGTCGCGACGCGCGCTTTTAACCTAAATCCTGGGAGCAAGTGACGGAGAGCGAGTTGTACTTTCATTATCAACCAAATCGAGCGACTACTCTGCGCTTCGACTTTTCAAATTTTATTTCGGAGAAAGAGAATATCGGCTGGCCGGGCGGAGCGAGAACGAAAGGATTAAAGAGCCGAAATCCACTTGTCGTGAAAGCTACATAATAACACACGCACACACACATACATATATACACATATGTAAGTCGTGCGGTAAAAAGCCTCGAACCGGCACACGCCTGCACACACGCACGCGCGCACTAATACACAGCGCGACACACTAATAATAACGATAAAGATAACGATAGCAACAACAACAACAGCAACAACAACAATGAGAATAAGTATTGGAGGAATTATAGTTATATAATTGGCAATAACAATAGCAACGACGGCCACAATAATAATAATAATAATTATAATAATGCTAACGATAATGATAATAATGATAATGATAATGACAATGATAATAGTTAAAATGCCGCTCTGCTGCTGATAAGAGCGAGAAATAATAGTAATAATAACAGTAATAACAATAATAGTAATGATAATGACGATGATGATGATAATGTTGTTGATTCTTGGTAGTCGGTGTGCAGTCGTCGGCATTATTATTATTATTATTGTTGTTGTTGTCCCTGTTGCCAGGGACGTGGCGTGGCTGTTGTGACGCGGTGTCATTGTGGATTAAGGTTCCTCGCTCTATTTGACCGCCAAATTTCTCATTCCTTCCTCGGCTTCTACGAATTCCATGCATGGCCTGATTATTTGGAACGTGCCGTGACGTCGCAGTCCTTGGAGAATTGCGCGAAATGTATTATTATTAAAAGTACATTATCACGAGCTATCGACGTTAAAATGACCCACGTCATTTTATAATGTGAAATCTTGGCGTTAAATGGGCAGAGGAGAGGAGCCGATGCCACGAAGCACACTCGGCCCCCTTCGATTATCCCTCGCTCAATAAATTCCTCTCTCTCTCTCTCTCTCTCTCTCTCTCTCTCTCTCTCGAGCATCCCAAGTACTTGGCAAGAGCGTGGCCGGCTTCCTTTCATTTTATCGGCCGGCTGGGAGAGAAGCTCGCCTCTTATCAATTGAATTAAGTGCCCTGGTAATTGAATGGACAGTGGGCCGGCTGGGATTTGAGTTGAGAGGCAAAGTCAAGCGATTGCAGCCGCGGAAAATCATTTTCTTACATTTTCTTTAATCACGGCGGCCAGGTGGACAACAGAGGCGAGCCTCCGAGCTGCCCGTTACGACTAAACGCCCCGATACATTTCACGTACGAGCATAATAATTGCAATTACTCGCCATTATTTGGAATTTGTTCCAATACTCGTAAGCGATACAATAGTGTCGTGTCCCAGTACGTAAATTGCATTTAACGAGCAGCGCATAGAGCAAGAGGAGCATCATCGTCTGGCCGCGACGCGAGGTAAGTCGGTGGCCAAACTTAAGTACGACTATCGCAATTCACCGCCCCACGTCCTATCCTGCTCTCTGCCAGGCTCCAGTCACTGCAATCTCCATTTATCCTCTAAATGAAATAATGTTCAAAGGAAACAGAAAGAAGGAGGCAAAAAAAGAATCGCCACCCGTGCTGCCGCCATTAGCTCGAGAAATTAATACAACGATGCCCGCGTGATTTTTCTCGCTCTTTTTCCCCTCCTTCTTACACTCAGGAGGGAGTGTGCGCGCTCGGCTTTGAAAAAAAAGGGCCTCTGCATTAGTGGAAATAAGTCGGTCTTTAGCGCCAGCAAACAAATGGCCATTTAAATAGGAATATTGCTTGACCACGATTTTTAACTCGCTACGGATTGCGGAAGGAGGCCGAGCTGGCGCTCTCTCTCTCTCTCTCTCTCTCTCTCAGCATTTTCGTGGCCCGGTTCACAGTGCGACGGATCTCGCAGGCAGCCGCACCACGTGATGCAGAACAGTCGAGACTTTGCTGCAATGGAAAAACAAAGCGAGCCGTTCGCATTTATTAAGAGGGACATGATATTTCGCCAGTCATTGATTCGCGCGTACTGTGAAATTTGCGGTCAACTTTTAATGCTCATTGGCGATTATTCGAGCACTTTTATCTCCTTGATCCCAAGACACTTTACTTTTAACCTAATATTCAGCTGGACTCCCTATATTTTACTTGACTGCGTCGACTGAGCTTCGTACACCCAATTCAATTGCTTTGTGTGTGTGTGTGTGTGTGCGTTGCCGAGCTTTTCGCAACCTGTATTGTTCTATATACTCTTTTATGGCACTTTATTTCCAAACTTTCTAAATCTACGATTACGTCTCGCGGGCCTGCAATTTATTATAATTATTATTTCGGCTTATCTTCAAATGCATCTAAGAATTAACGTTTTTCCAAAGGCCATTCGCTTACGCCTACGTCGTTGTTCTAGAACAATTTAATAACCATTAAGATTAATTGTTCTTTCCCCCGCTGCATTTCTTTTATGCGCTTCAACCTCTTGTCACCTCGGTATTTTACTATTTTTATTTCACAGCTCTTATTGATTAAGCTTATTGATTATCATTAGTGGGCGCATCGAAATTGGATTTAGGTGGCACATTTGTAGATTATCACTCCATTCATCGAGAAATAGAGCTTTTCTTTCCTCTTCTTTCTAAACGATAATTAACAAATAAACATAATATCGATACACTCGCACCACTTAACCAATTTCTCTCGCAGCCTCTAAAGCACATCACATAATATTGTTTAGTTTATCAAGATTTTTACAACGATTTTGTCCAATCTTACTTGGTACTTTAGAACTATTTTCATTACTTGTACATAACGGTCTTCGACAACGTATTTACATCAATACAATAATTTGCACTGTGTGTGCGAGCACCTGATTTTTCTTCTCACTTTGAGATTTCATTCTTAATTCTAAGGCTAAAAATTGCATTGGCCCATAAATAATCAAAGTCATTCTATCGCAGCGCCAATGCAAATGCCTGTCAATTATCAATAGATTTTCTATCGAAACACAATATTTACTTCATTGTATTATAATATTTCTAATATCCCATCACTGTAGCGCTGTACCGGCAATTCTTATGCTGTCAAAATTCATAAAATCAAATAATGACGGTTTACGATGAATTGTTAGCAGGCCAAACGCTAACAACACTCTCAATATCCTTAACTTGCTCCGAATTACCATTAAAAATTCTCATTGATTATTCGACGATGCGTGCAATGAGGTATTATTTTGTCCTTCTTCAGAACACACCTTGCTAATTTTCGAGGATGCTGTGGCTGTTGAAGCAATAAATTGAGCGCCTTGTGGCACCTAAGGTTTGTATTACGCTCTTAATTCCTCAATTAAAGCTCCATTTTCTAACTCATCCTCAATGGACTTGCTAGAGTGCACTTTGCCATTACCGGGCATTACTTTTACCCTCCCTCCCCTAATCCGATTTACATTCTTTGGTAGAAATACTCGATCACTCGCATTTTATGTCGGAAGAAATATTCGGGTCAAGTTTAGTCAAGTGGATTGATTATATTTAAGCAATTAAAGCATTCTCCAACAAGCACTATCCTTAAATTGTTATGTACAATGTAAGCTGCAAGCAGCTTTAATAGGTTAATAGAATTTGTGAAAATAAACATTTAAAAATGCTTACTTAATGCGAGTGTAAAAAAATGTAAAATAATATACATATACATTGAAAGAACATAGTTGAAGTTCATAGTTGACGTACAACAATCTCTAAGTGCACATGTACATATATATATATATATATATATATATATATTATAATGCCTGGAATGTAGTACAATTTAATTTAAATTGATTTCCGAGTTTCTAATTATTTTCTAGATTCTCCACAATTTTAAAATCTTCGAAATAAATTGTATACAATTAACGGTATTATCATTATTATTATTTCGTTTTTTTTTTTATCAATTAATGCAGTACAATTTTTCCATTAGTTTATTAATTTAATCTCGTCTAGAAGTATGTTTTGATAAGTAGAGAGCTTGTTTTTTTTCTCTTTTTCTTTTTTTTTTGCGAGATTCAATACTCGTCGTCATTTCATCTCTTCTTACCTTAGTTATTTAGATAAGAAGAATCGTAGTACAAGTGCGTAAGTATACAGCGGGATAAAATATCGCTCTTGGGACGATAGAAAATTTGTTATTATCGGCGCAAACATTATCATTCAAAATTATGGAGACGCGCGACAATTTGCACAGAGTTTATGCACAGACGCGATGATACCCTCACGTATTAAAGTGATCGGTGCGCGTGTGCGTGCGCGCCTATGATATAGAGCGGTTATCTCGCGAATGTCTATCAATGAGGACAAGCTCGTTACAAAGGTAAAAATGATGCCATATTAGTGCTTTTTCCTTCGGTTGCCCCTGATATTACTTAATAAATTTATCGAAGAAACAAAAGTTTTTATCATCATACGCCTCTGGAGCTTGTAAAAGTAAGGCGATTAAAAATGGTTGTCCGTAAGAATAATCCGAGCACGTATCTCGATACACCGGATAATATAATAAAAATGTAAAATCTACGTGTTACCTAACGTAGTATGGGTAAAAAAAAAAGCCATTCTTTATCTGTTTGTTTTCTTAGCGAGCGATTTAGAACGTGTATTGCGGCTTTTTGTGGAAAAGCGTTGTAAGCAGCATCGCGCGCTCCAGTCGAGAAGAAAAAGCCTTTTTGCCGGCGATCCGCGCCCTCATTAGCGACCTGTCCGCACACAATCTTTGCATAAAAATATGAAAGATATTATAAGGGTCAAGTGGATTTTAATGGCCGGCGTAGAGGAATCGTCCTTACACGTCTAACATTCTATCGCGCATTAACGAGAGCCGCGCGCGTGCGGCTGTTGCGCGCGCGCGAAAAAAAAGGAAAAACGCTCAGTCGCGTGCGTCCAAGCATAAATTTTCATAGGCGCACTCGCTCTACCATTACTGTGCTTTGTTACGCCCGCGCGTTTTTCTTCCAAAAGTTTCCCAGGAGGCTAAAAGTAATGGCGCGGCCGAGTAGTCGCGGCAAAAAGCATCTTGACAAATATAAATGTGCCGAGCAGAGGTGGCCGAGGATTGCGCTGAATTGTCATGGAAAAGCAATGATTTTTCGTCTGATGATGCTTTTGCGAGAGGCCGAGTCCATCGTTTATGATCTTATTTATTGCGCCGATTTGGCTTGAAATCGGCTCCCTCGATCTGCAAGCCGCTCGACTTTTGGCAAATTTCTGCATTACCACACAGATATTTCTGATATTCTAGACAGCTCCAGCAGTTTATAAATATTTCGAAACATTGTCGCGTTGAATGCATTCTATCCTGATTTATTTTAATATTGGTTAATGAAACATTAAAGGGACGCCATTAACAATCGATGGAAATGGCTCAAAAATGTGAAAATAAACTTTGTTCGAGTTTTGCAAAAAATTGTGAATATAGGTTGTTTAAAGTGCTGTATCTTGAAATAATTTGACGGATATTTAACGGAATAATTGTTGTGATAAGGATGCGATGTCTAGGAAGAAAATTTCCTATTTCCAGTTTTCATTTTATTCATTGAAAAAAAATTCAATTTTAAGATGAAAATCTGTTGATCTGATTAGCAAAATATTATTTCAAATATTCTTGAATTGAAGAATCAGAAATTATCTGGAACGTACGCATCACTTTTATAATTCGTAACAAACGAATACTTTCATTTCTTGTATTAATTCAAAATTTAATCTGCCTTACGGATAAATATTAAGGATCATCATGCATACGTTTGATAAATTTTTTCTTAAATTTTTGAAATAATATTTAATTAACAAATACGTGGGATTATTGGAGTTAACAAAGAAAAAACGCAGTTATTGCCAAAATTTATTTGCATATCTAATTTATAGACATATGTACGTTACTTTAATCGACCTCTTAATTAAATTGCATTTTCATATTGAGTCGTTTAATATTAAAAGTAATAATTTTATTTACTGCCCAGATACGAAAGTGATTTCATAAAACAATTACAATTATTTATGAATCTTTCGTCTATTTATTATGTACGCATTTACCATTTATAATTAATTATCCGGAATAATTGTAATAAATTACACTGTTTGTACAATATTTTCATCGATTTTATAATAAAATGTGCGTTTTGGTAGAAAAATATTAACCGTTATCACATTGATATGAAAGCAATTAATTTATCGTAAATATTATATACTACCGAGTATACTATAATAAACAAAAGACAGCAGCATTCTATAAACAAAGTGATAAGCTAGGAAAATAAATAATTTTCATTATCGGACTCATTTAGACTCTCAAAATACGTATACATTTAATTGTTGGAAGCCTCACGTACGAAGAACATATTCAAGCAATTCGTTCTCTTCAACGACTAATTAAAAACAGGTTTGTTACTACGGCTGTACAGTAGTATTTAAATTCTGTCGGGTGTGCAAAATAATACCCCAACACAAATATTTTTGTCAGCCAGTACTCCCGAGGATATTATACTAATGCAGTGTAAGGAGCCAACGATAATAGTGAAATAGGCTGAGGCGAGTGATAATGTGCTGAAGGCGCGGAGGAGGAGAGGGCGGGCTCGACTTTGGTAATTAAGGATTAAAAGAATCTCCCAGCGAATGACACAATTAACTAATAAATCGTGAAGTTGAACTAACGAATGCAAGAGACTGGGTCATCAAGGGCAAGTGCCTTGTCATCGTAATCCCAGGCCGAGGAGGCATTCGAACGTAATGAATGCCCTACAAAACGAAGGAAAAATATTCAGTTAGCTGCCCTACTAAAGATCACTGCACTACTACACGCTGATAGATCATATATAGCCTGGCCGTCACTTTCCCATGAAGCACCGAAACGCAGGTCGGTAAAGAAATTGGTCGCTAAATGGCATCTTCCTCGGCGCTCCTCTCGAGGATCGCACCAGCCGGGGTTCCCTCCTCTACCGGCGGCCAAAGCGAGGCCAAAAGTGCTCGGCGGGGCTTTTGGAATTTGGCGGTCGTGTCGTGCGGCGGTCGCGAGGCCCTCTCGCGAGGAAGAGAAAGAGAGTAAGTGCCCACGAGGCTATTCGGCGAGGATGAAACGGCTTATTGCTCACGGTGTCCGCGTTGTTTTGCTTTTGCTTTCTCTTTCAGGCGAGTGCATAGAGGCATGCTCTAGTTCACCGCTGCGCGCCGTCTATAACGAGCCCGCGTCTATTTTTCTCTCTGTGCACCTCCCCCCATCTCCGCTACCGCCTCCCACCCCTCGCCCCACTCACCCAACCGCCGCATCTTTTCTTTTTTCATCCCAGCGCCCGGTGTCTTTGTCTTGCATCCTCCTATTCTATTTAATGCCGCCCCCCTTTCAAATTACAGCGCCAACCTTACTACCATAAATTCGCTCGTTATTCGGTGACGGCGTGCTCGCGACTACGATACCCTCTTCGTCGCCGAGATGCGCTGACTCTTTCAAGTGCCAAACGCCGATTCCGCTCTCTTGTAATTTACGTTCTCCTCCCTTTTGTCACCCCTTGATTATTGCACTTCCCCCCCGTGTCTCTAATTCCACGTGGACCGATGCATTAATTTGTCAATTACCATTGTGCATACTCATATCAGATGGTTCGATTTTCCTCCCATTTTCCATTAAGCTCTCCCCCAATGTATTAACATGAAAATTATTAAAAATGCCTAGCTAGTGCATAAATATTCCCTGGTCCCCAATGAGATTAAAAACACGAAATTTGTTGCTGCCACCTCGGTAAACACGTGTCTAAACTTTTTACTTATTGCCATTTCAAGTGTGACTAATAATAAGCGAAATAAATGATCGTCAATATCGTACGTACGATCGCCTTCCCTTGTCCACTTCAGTGGAATCCAGATAAAAAGAATGCAATGAAAAGGCAGAATAAAGCAGATCAATTGTAGTCATTCCGAGAAATTTATTCAGGTTCTGGTGTACGGCATGTATCCCGTGGTGTACAATATCTGGTAATAATTCAAATAAAACCTTGCGATTCAAAACGGTAAAATGACATATTTATAAAAGGCGTTGGTAAAAAAAGCTTTCGGTAAACTTATTATTCCCCCCCCCTCCCCACTGGCAATGTTAGCCTTGTTATTTTAAATGTGTTACGCAAAATACTCGCTTTTGAATTGAAAAATCATTCTATTTTAGCAACTATTGCGTAATTACCAATCGAATCTCCTCCATTTCGCTTATAATGATGTAAATGCTGTCGGTCCGCTTAGTTTTCAAGATGTCAAACTTGTTAAATACGAAATATTTTTCCGATTTAGCCCGACATCCTTTAATTAACTGAAATATTAATTTCCCTCCGTTAATAAAAATATAATGATTTATCACTTTTCCCGTATTATAGAATCCTTTGAAATATTAAAGTTGAGAATATTTAAGACTTAATATATTGTCCCTCTACTTTCAATTATATAAAAACATTTAGCAAATATTCGCGCACATAATTATTATAAATGAGCTTTACATAATAATAATACCTAAACATTGTTATACTTTTTCATAAAGAGATATCTCGGTTGAGTGGAAGCTGTAGTTACTCGTTTAAATTAATAGAAATTTATTCGCAAATATTAGATCGCTACATCTTTGTTTGAATATTAAATTGAAATGTACGTTTGCATGTAATTCGTTGATGTTTCAACAAAATAATTCTATTAACATACTCATCAATTAATTAAATTATCAATAATTTAGGACACGTTTGAAATATTATTATTGTTGTTGTTGTTGTTGTTGTTGTTTAGAATATTAGAGTAGTATGAAACTCATTTGTACCTTTGAATTTACAAAGGTGTTGGAATTGTACTGGAAAAGTGGATTGGGACTTATTACATTAATTTTATTTTGCCACTTTTATCTTAAGCAACTTTCAACGAATAGTTAAAAAAATAATAACTGCCACTATGATGACGAAGTCTAATTAAATGACATATAAATTACTTAAATTATATTGTATATTCTAATGTTATATAATGCATATTATAATAATAATCAATGATACTCTATTGTTTGATAAAATGTATAAATGTTTAATTGAAACTATTTAATAAAACTCAATTTTTATGGAAAAATAGACAATATATTTCTGAATGTAAGTACAAATAAAAATATATAAATACACTCTTTTTTTTTTTTGTATTGATAGCTAACAATTGTTCCACTAAACTTTAAAGCCACTGTGTAGTGAATGTAGGTACTTTTTGTACTTTCATTTTCATATTAACTAAAGCCAATAAAGTACATTTACGTTTAACAAATTTTGTTTACGATTGCCATACTTCAATGATGTAATTCACTTTTCATAGTTATTATTCGTCATTATAAACCACAAATTTTGCCGTATAACTTTATTTAACGAATAAAAAACCATTGTATTCACCAAACAAATCATTCTTTACAAATGTAATTATCATGGATTACTCAAAAAAAAAAATATATAAATATAAATATATATGCCCTCTAATTTCAATCGTGCAGTTTTCATTTTATTTTTTCCTTGCTTATTTTGATCCTTTCATCATACGGACATATTACAATGCAAATGTTAACGGCAACATACAATTGAATCATATAATCATATAAATATATTAGCCACTTAATTGAACATTGATAGAACATCTTGACAATATAATGTCCAGTGTAATGGATTTGTTAACGGTGCCATGTACGCCATTGAAATATAACTATCGACGGGAATAAATCCGCAAAGTACTCTCATACGATTGATAATCAACGTGTTCTAGGCACTTTTAATTGTTCGTCGCTAATTTCCAATAGAACGGACGAGGTATGCCTTGCTAATATAATACGACATTCGTCCAACTACCGATCAACAACAATTAACCAATCGGCTACAATTGACACTACTGCGCGAGCTCTCCTACCAAAACAACTGACACCCATAGAAATAAAAATCTTGCACGCTGATTACCAACAATCGTATAATAAAGTCGCTCGACCCTCTTTCTCTTTATCCCCGCTCGTCCGCTAATAGCATGCGCATGCACATTAAGAATAGTACTTCTTTATTTCCCTCAAGAGCGCCGTCTCCATCATCTCGTTTATCTCCACGAAGCACTTGCTCGCGCGGCTAAAGTAGTAAATGTCCCCGGTGTAGATGTCGAACCAGAGTGCATGCACGTGGAGGTCGTGGGTCTCGAGGCGGCGTTTCAAAAAGCCGTAGGACGCGATGTTCTGCATTTGCTGCAAGGTGTTGATCTGCGACAGCTTATCCTCGATGGCGAACTTGTCGTCCGGGTCAATGTAAGCCACGAATTTGCGGAGTGGCGTCTCCGCTTGGAAGAGGAGCGGCTCGCGGAAGCCGGTGAGCTCGAGCTGCTGAAACTTGGCCAGGCTACTGCTGGCATGAGCACACAGCCAAGCTCTCAGTGGTGATATTCTCCTATTAACCTGGACAGTCAGTCACGTGGTGCGTTAGTTTAATGGGCTTGCGGGGCTTTCAGGTTCAACTTTCTTGGGGTGCACGAGATGGTCTTTCGTTTTTTAACAGCTTTTACATTTATGTTATTATTAATCCGGCGTACGCCCTCTTGCTTGTTCTAAGGACAATGTCCTCACTTCATTTCAGAAATTTAAATGTCGCAGATGAATTAATGCCAAGACAACCAAAGCACTTGCATATCTGTCTATCGCTATCATCAGCTTTGGACAATTATTGCAAATATGTATACATATATACATAAAACTATTTGTAGTGTCGTTTGTTTCTAAACATGATTGCTAAATGTGACTTTTGAAATTACTTTAAATGCAGAATGGAGATATAAATTTTATTGTAGCATTTTATTATTCAGTAAAATGCTAAATGAGCGTTGAGAAACACCGGCTTTAAGTTTCTGTTTACAATTCAAAGGCTACGATGGTTCGATTATTCTATCCTAAATTCAATTATGCTCAGACATTCGCCATAAACTAGTTAACAATAAAAAATTTTACAACTGCTTAATCGGTCCTCTTGATATATATAATTGTAAAATAAATTTATTTATACTTTTAATTTTCCACGTATTTTAATTTTCAACTAAATTTTATCTTTCTTTCTTATTTTATAATGAATAAATGTACCATGAATATCAATTATTGACAAAGGTCATATTTTAAAGTCCATATTTCAAATACATAAATACTGACTCTAAATAAGAAGGTATTAGAAATACATGCATTAGTCATAGAGTATTAATAATCAATGAGTACCGTCTTGTCTGCATTAATCATGACTAATAAATAATCTCTTATGTATTCTTTAAACAAATAAAGAAAGAAAAAACATTAATCTTAATGTGACCACATTTATCAATTATATAATCTTGTAAATCGACGCATGATTTATGATGAATTTTTGTACAAGTATTTATAAAAAATAAATAACGAGAAAATTGTTTGAAAATGATTCTCTATATACAGTTAGAAATCTATAATTTTCTTACTTGAGATGCAAATTCTTCGTCTTGTAAAGCATAGAGTAAATTCATAGCTTTACAATCGCTATGACCACAAACGATAATATGTCTAATGTCATTGACAACGCAACCCAATTCCAAAGCAGCAGGCTCACACATTGTTAATTCATCGATGAAATGCTGAGAGTGTGGTACTATATTACCAGCATTTCTCACTACAATCAATAAAATACATTAATAAAACAGAATACGGTATGAAAGAAAATGATAATACCTAAATTATACAATATTTAGGATTTTTTATGAAGCGAACCTGCAAGGATGTTACATGTACGATCGTTATGCTAAGGGATAGATATTTAATTTTTCTGACAACACGAAGAATGCTAAAATGAATTTGTAACAGAATATGAATTGATGCGAACGTAATAATGTTCATGCAAGTATTTCTCATACCGACAAACATATCTCCGACATTGGTTTCTGTAAATCTTGTTGGAATCATTCTAGAGTCCATGCATGTAAAAAACACTGCCTTAGGCTAAGAGAGAAAAAAAATTTATTATAAATAAGACTACTATCATGCCTTGTATTTATTTACTTTACGTAACTCAATGACAATAATAATACACAGTTTACTTTATTTATACTTTAGTCTATCGAATATTGACATTACCTCAGGATTATCTTTCACTTGCTTAAATTGCTTAACCATCCCATCTCTATGGCATTTTCGATATTTCATTACGCCTTTCAATATTCTATCCATATTTCCGAGTGATGACTTTTTCTATTCGACTACTGCAGCATGACACAGTTACCGATAAGTACATACCATAAAAATTTTCCATAGCTTAAGTCTATCCTAAATAATAATACTAAGAAGTCTATGAACAGTGATAGAGTTATCCAATCAGCTGTTGAGTGTAAATAAAAATCGCCTAACACGCGGGAAATTCGAATGTATAATAATAAATAACCCGTGGCAGCCATAACATTCGAGGTAATTTCAGTTTTGAAAATATTTTCCATTATTAAGTATAAAAGTCATTTACATATATATATATATATATATATATAAAGTTATAATTTTATTTGTAAAATACAAATAAGCAAATATTTTTGTTTAAGAATGTAAAAGACCATATTTTTTGAATAAAGTATTTAATATACAGTACAATGGATAATTTGTATAAAGTATTTTATATAATAAAAAACACTAAGCTGTATTTAAGAATAATCTTAACAAATTACGCATTTTATTTATTGTTACACATACATTGATTAAAAATATATCCTAACTCTACATTTGAAATAATTAATTGTATATTTAATTTCTTTCGGTATAATTAAGAATTTGTCATTTACGACCTTGAAAGTTTTAAGACAAGACTTAGAGTAAAATATGTTAATTTAAATTTGACGTTTGTCGCTTCCATTTTTAAAAGTAATAAAAGATTTTCGTTTAAACATTTTAGGCAACATTTAAGCAAGCGATCAATACTACTACTTCAAAATAAATAAAACGAAGAAGAAATTTGTTTTAAAAGTAAAAAATTTAATTTTAGTTATCAACGTTTAAAAACAATG
Organism: Ceratosolen corneri; assembly: GCA_030522565.1. Classification (NCBI taxonomy): domain Eukaryota; kingdom Metazoa; phylum Arthropoda; class Insecta; order Hymenoptera; family Agaonidae; genus Ceratosolen; species Ceratosolen corneri. The sequence continues at coordinate 17,237 of JAPYYT010000581.1, forward strand.
CATATGTATGTTAAACTTTGACGTAATTTAGAATGTACTTGATATGACACAGTAGTTTCTTAAGAATTATTTGATAGTTTAGTTTATTACATTGGATAGCCTGAGATGTAATATAAATTTTTTTTATAGTAATAGTTTCACAAAAATATGTCTATTTGATTTCAACATTTTTTGGCGAAAAATATCATTTAAAACGAATTTTATCTATATTCTACGTTCATGATAAAATACATTTAAAAAAAAAAAACAAACATTGTCACTGATGATTTAAAAGAACTTTAAAACAGTATTGCATCAATTTGACAAGAGAAATGAAAAGAGAACGATCCTCATCTTATTTAATAAAGTCATGTACCATATTAATAATATATACTATCTGTTTAGAAGGTTACACTGTGAATTAATGTTCCATTTGTTTAATTATGCGAAATTCCTTAATCACTCACTCGATACCATACATCTTTTAAATATTACATCATTTATAGGACCATAAGCGACGAAGGCACCTTATTCGCTCGTATTTCCTTTGGAAAGTCACTAAAGTGTTAGTGACGAGCGATTCGGTCTCGCCTTGGTCGAACCAACTTCTATCTACTTAAAGATGAGCTCTGACTTACACGTTCAAGCTTCTCAAAGTGCTTACGAGCATTACGAATATTGATCAATGTTGCAGCAGACGCTAAACATACCAAACGAAAATTCACAAATAACTTTCAAACTCAAACAAATATATTATTTATAATAAGTTAATAATTTAGAATGAATGTCAATTTCATAATTAATTATTTACAATGCTTTAGTAAATCAATAGTTGTTTATAATGCCTTTACTTGGGAGATATTTTAACATAGAGAATTTATTGATAATTTTAAAAATCTAGAGCACACAACCGAAATATTATTAAATGACTATTTAGAAGTATACTTACGGATTGTAGGATCAGATACTACAACCATAACATATGTGTTTGATGTAAAAACATCGATAAAAGCAGCAAAATTAGTATTTCTAACTTCCATACTAGAAAATTGAGCAGCTAGTTTACTGTGAATGAAACGATAATATTAACAAATCATATTAACATTCCTTGCAGTTTCGTCAAAATACTAACCTGCAGCTCAATTTAAATTGCTTAATGATATTCGATACTTTTTCGAAACGATGTACATCTCGATGATGTCGTCTTTGGCAATGACTAATGACAAGGAACGTTGCCCGTTCGAATAAAAGAACTTCATCGGCATCAATGATATTAGCAAACTGATTTAAGCTCTGCTCAAGCTCTTTGACATTGGGAATTAACATATATACTATGGAAGACCATGCCCTGTATAAATTGTGCATATAATTATTAGTTACTTGTTATTATCACTCATTCATAAAGTTTGTATACAAATTAATCCACCAACTTTCTAACAAAAAGAATAAAGTACTTTCTCGATATAAAATAATTCTATCGTACCTGTACAAGGTTTCATCCCATATACTTGTTCGAAAGCATGTGCACTGTAATGGTAAGCTCAGTCTCCTTAAATCCTCCTCTCTTTCTCTAAATATAGAATCTCTCTGATCTTCTTGAACAAGATCCATTTTGTGAATTAGGCAAAATACTTTCGCATCGGGACTGTTTTGCAGAATGGCCTCCAGACAACTCTGATAATAATGCATATCTTTATCCAATTCTCGTGACTCGACGTCAAACACATATATTAGTACTTCGACGTTTCGAAAAATATTATCTCTCTGTGATGCAAAATAGTTCTCCATGAAAGCTTCTTGTCCGCCGCAGTCCCAAAGATTAAGGACCAGATTTCCGAGGAAACGCACATGACTGTGCTCAACATCAACTTTAAAAATAATTACAATATTAGTTTGCATGGAATGTTATTTCATTTAATGATTATTAAGGCAGAAATGACTAAATTTCATTATTATACAATTCAATTTATTCGTTAATTTGCTTTATTACCAAACTACAATAACTTCACCGCATATCAATGAGCGACCTTAAATGGAACATTACCTTATACAATATAAACTTTTTAAAACCTCACATATAATAAATACATTAAAAATGCACATGATCTTACTTGTTGCTCCTAATCTACGAGTGTCCCTTGCAATATAATTAGCAAAAATAATGCTTCGCATACTCGTCTTTCCTGAACCACTCTTCCCCATTAGAAGCACCTGAAATACGAATTAACAGTTAAAATAAAACTCATCGTGCAATACTGATAATGGGGGTGTTGGAAAAAAAACTTGTCTTTCTTTCTTTTCGAGTGTCACGAATTTTCAAATAAAGAATAATACAGTATAAAGGTAAGACTGACCTTTTTCTTCATTTCTGCTTGATAATCCTAAACTTCTCTTCCGAAAAATTGCAAAAATTTTTAAAAATTTACTCCTTGCTCTCTATTTGAAAAAGCAGGAGGGAAAACCCATCCAGAAAATGCTGATAAGTTTGGTATTGTGCAATGTGTAAACAAAAGGGGAAAACTAATCGGGAAAAATAGGTTATACGTTACACGAACGTCAACACCAATGTCAATATTACCAAGAGTTGTGGATATTTATGGACAGCTGCACATTACTACACAGCATACTCTGTAAATTGAAAATCTATGGATCGATGGATGACGCACTCGTTGAGAAACTATAACCTCAATGACTAAATACAGACTTATTTATTATACGGGGTTGCACGAGATAGAGACCATTTAAATTTTTTTCAACATTTAAAGTGCATTGAAAATCATATTTTATTAAGGAGAAGAAGCGATATTACGCGTTGACTTGGTTGATTCATTCGCATAAGTCATATTCAGATGATTAATTTATCTCTTCTTACTGTTTTTCGTTATCTCTTCAAATCCTTTTTATACTATGTAGCACATGAATTAAATATACATAAATATGCAAGCGATATGAATATATATATATGTATATATATGCACACACACGCGCGCGCGCGCCCACACACGCATATTCACATGCACGTACCCATGTATATATATTTGACTCTATCGATAAAAGCGGAAACGTTTTCAGCATAAGATGTGTATTAATTTGAATTAAAAAAAATTGTTATTAAAAATAATAAAACTAATTGTTGCACTAGAAATTAGACACGATAACAAATAATTAAATTGATAAATAATTTCGATTTTCGTGTTGCTATGAGGTTTTAAATAATTTCTTTAATACATGGAATTTTTCAATGAATAAGCATATTTTATCGTTGATATTTTATTTCATAAAACTATTAATTGTTATATCAATACGAATTTATTACATTGGGGAACCTCATGTGATGCAAATTGTAATGGAAATTGAGTTGGGCCGAAAGCCAATAATTTTACCCAACTTATATACTTATTTTATATTCATACCTTAAACTCATTTTTCATTTTTCAACATAAAAATTAACTTACTGTAAATTATAATTTGGTCGTCATTATTTAATATTTTTAGTATGCTAGATAACCGCTTGTAAATAAATAATCTCGTTATAAGGAAAATTGAGTTTTGTAATTTTATTTCTTTCATTATTATAATAATTTGTTTACACTTTTTATGACATTTTTATTTGAGACTCGTTAAGCTAAAAACCTTTGTTTCTCTTTATTATGCAATACAATTAATATAATTCATCGAGAATTTTAACCTTTTAAGTATCTTTATGTCCATATAATTAACCAATTTATACACATTCCGTTAAAAAATTGTCATGCATTTGTTACAATTTTATTTTTACAACAAATTTTGCAAGTGCATCTACCGTGCAGTTTGCGGTAAAAATGCTTCGATTGCGGTCGAGTTCCAATAATATACGTTTCATTTCAAAAATCATTTCCTCGAATTTACTTGAAGTCACAACTTCACCGATATACGTATTTTGAAAAAGTTCCAAACATCCAATACTTATCAACATTATATATTCTCTAAAGCTTCTATGGTGAGAAAGTTAAGAATATTTTATCAATCAAATTTAAAATTTCTCATTCGAATGAAATAATTTTGCTGTTTTAAAGACCAAATGATCAAATCATATCTATAGACGAAAATATTTACAGAAAAATTCTATGAAAAGCAATTGTACAGCTTCCCCCTTTATATTTTATCATTAATTTGTAAACGTGTAATTTTACATTAGTAATCTTCCTTTATCTCTCAGTGAAAAAAAGAGCGAATATTATTTTCTCCATGTTCCCATCAATTCCACATTACACACAATATTTTCGTCCCTCGTAATAAGAAACTTCCCCATCCTCTCAATCGCCATAAATTCGTCGCGCGAGCAGTGATCTCTGGAAGTATCTTTAAAGCAAAAATTAACTCGATAGAATCGGCAATCCTAAAAGACCAATATTTGATTGCCGACTTTTTTTTAGTGGCGCGTGCTTCATCCATCTCATGACCAGTCCAATAATATTCCCGAAAGAAGTTTCACCTCATAATCAATAGCATAATCGAAGTCTCTTTATGCCTCGATCTGTCATTGTGCTATAAAGGATCGATGGTGGGGTCTAACGTGGCTTGCAGCAAGAGACCGTGAAATTCTCCCGATCGATAATCCGGAATTGATAATTCTTGTATGTGGTGAAGTCCTCCTCGCGCATTTTACAGCAAAAGTCGTAGATCTTCTTGACGACCGGCCGGAAGCCCGTGATGTTCGCCGCTGTTGCAATTTCATCGTAATAGGCCCACTGCCGGTCGCACATTTTGTTGATGTGTCTTATCTGTGAAAATGAGCAAGCGACAAGTGACGCGGACGAAATGCCTCGGGTTGATATTGGCCATTTATTTGTTTTTCGATGCATTAGCTTGGATTTTAGCTTTACATTAAAGCCCTTACATAAAGCCAGCTTGTCAATATTGTCAACAACAGTGTGCAAAAAGTTGCACAGAGTATGATCGACAATTTTAAAAGCCTCATTCATTGACAAGAAGGTTGAGAGCAACTTTTTTTTGTATTACGTAAGCTATTGTTATATCAACAGTTGGTTGTATTTTAGACAATTTGAGTTGATGTGCGAGATAAAACGTAATATCCACGAGAAAGCATTGAATAAATAAAAACCAATATATGATTTATTATTTATTAGTTATTGTTAAGCAGCATCCATTATCATTAAACTATACTTGTTTCATATATTATATTACTTGTTTAATCTTATTTAGGAAAATTGTCAGTCGGAATATTCGTAATTATGCACATTAATTATTATAAAAATGTATTAATTTTGCAACAAATAAATTATTAGTTATTATCATAACGATCAATTTCTACACGTTTTACTATATCTATGGGTGTTTCATTATTCGTTTATTAATTTCGTAATAAAAACAAATAGCTAATGATTTTTAAGAATAAAGATACAATTTTTAGTTAAAATTAAAATATTACCATTAGATTTCTTACATGTTCATGATTTGACATTTAACAAACATTTGAATTGACAATAATGAAAACTGAACAACATCGACAACGCTCTATCTCCTCATTTTGTAGGTTGAAACCTTAAATACAAGGGTATTTCGTACTTCCAAATTTATTTAATCAATCGAACCATCTTTGGAATTTATCTTGTTTAAGAGTTTTAAAAGTCGATGCAGAATTTTATTGTTTGAAAGGAAAATTTTCATTTTCAAATAACCGATTGTTTAATACATTTTACAATTCGTCCATATCTTAGTCCAAATCACTTACCATTTATATTGCACGAATATTCAAACACATTTGTAAATAATTCATTATTAGTAAAACATTCATGGATTTTGTTGATGGAACTTACGGCAATTCCATGCTCCAATAAACTTTTCTTTTCCAATTCGTACTCTTCGTACATTTGCTTTGAGCTCGGAAGCTTAACTTGTCCTTCAATTATTCCCAAAATATATTGCGTCTGTATGTGAAACATTGGGAATGGCACGACGATGGCAGGCAAACCCATAAAGAAGAGACTGGGCCAGTCCATATGAACTAAATGCTTGTAAATTGGCTCTACGTGATTGTTGTCGGTACGTACCTCGACTTTGGACGAGAGAAAAGGATATGTGAAGTCGTAACCTAAATTATTATAATACAAACGAGTTAGCCATAGCCTCGGTTATTTTCATGAATTTTGCGATATTTTCGCGCATAAGCATTGATTTACAATAGTGCCATCACAATCTGGAATTCGCCAATCCATTGCATAAATTGTAAATTGTAAAATTAAAAGTGACCAAACTAATTGATAATTACGACAAATTGATACAATACTACTTTACGTTACATTTATTAAATCCGCTTAAATAAGTTAGACTTTCATTACATATTAGCATCAGCACAAGTCATAAATGTCGTTGAGTCGTTCATCTCGTTAATTTTGATTAATGGCATTTATAATGACACAAGCAGAAAATCTCATCGGCTTTCCTTATTCGATATTAAGAAACATAAATTACATGTAAAATTCATTACCGGTACAATAAATAAGTACATCGATTTCGGCAGACGAACCATCCCGGAAAATAAACGTATTCTCATTTATGTGATCAATGCCAAATCTTTGCTCGACATTTTTCAACATTTTCGTGTCCAGTGGCTCCGGCAGATTATGACTTAAATAAATCTAAAATCCATAAATCTTCTGTTAATAATCTACTGTCAATGCGTTATGTGATATAAGCTACGAGAGAGATATTAAGCAAATAAGAAATGTCAAATGTTCATTGTGCACTTGTCATTTAAATTTGAATAACACTCTGCAAATTGCATCGCCAAATAATAATAATTATATATTTCTATTTTAATGCCGGATTAATAAAGAAAAGTAAGCATATCAACATATCGATGAGAAATCCTTCCGTCACAAACGATACTTACACTGTGTATAAAAGCTATTTTTGTTTTTTTTTCTTTTTTTTTTATGAGAGCGATAGTGAAAGAGATATGAAATTGAAGCCATCAATATCATTCTTCAAAATCTTAGTGATAAGCGCGTATTTGAAAAATCGTATTAATTATTCACGTTGAACCAATGACAATAAACTCCAGGGTAAGATAATGTTAAAATACATTAAGGAATTGGCAATTAAATGACAATTGATTTTTATTCGTCATTTCTTTTAACGGGCCCGATCGATTACATCGATATAATGTATATATATATATTATCGCAACGAAGTTATCGTGGTTAAACCAACCTTTCTGGCGTGCTTGGAGACCTCGAGGCAGATGTCAATGCCGGACCAGGAGGCGCCCAGTATACACACATTCTTACCGGAGTAGTTCTCGGGTATCCTGTACTGGTGGCTGTGCAAGGAGGTGCCCTTGAAGCCCTCGATGCCGGGGATCGGGGGCACGTGGCCGACGGTGTAGTGGCCGTTGCAGAGGACGACCGCGTCGTAGGTCTTGACCGTCCGGACGCGCGTCGCTAGATCCGTGTAGGTCACCGACCAGATCACCTGGCCGTTCGACAACTTCTCCGGCTCCACGTGATTCACCAACGTGTTCAACTGATTCGCAGTGCTTTTAGTTTATTGCCCGGTGAAAGTGTCTTTATTACTTTGCCTATTTTTATTGGCTATATTTTTATGCTCATCGCGTAGCATTTTTCTGTTTTTAATTTTGTTTTTTTTGTGTCTTTTTGTTGGTCTTTTCAATTTCAATTTGACCTTGCGACACATCCTCGGGGTAATCCTTCCGATATCGGTTCACTTATACTTGCGTATAAAGCACCAATAACGTTCAGGAGGAGTTTCAATTTAATTTAGTATCGTGTGTGAAAGTTGTATTTGATTTATCCTAATTATAAATCTATTTAAGTGTCTATGAAATGATTTGGAAAGATACCCACGGACAATACGCGATATATCTTTAGTAAAGAGGAAATAAGGATGTATTTTGAAATTTTTAACGACCTAAAAATCGTTATCAGCTTTGCTCATAATTCTATAATAAATTCATTTACGACGATGAAGCTACTAAAGCGTATTGATTTTTTATTGAAAATCTTATAAGAGTATATATTATAGCAGATGGTCGGTCTGGGTGAAAAAGGATGGATTCTCACAACTTACGAATTAAATGGTGTGAATGTACTCTTAATGGACATATACTTTATTGCATCATGTTATAGCTAGAACATGCAAGTTTCTGTAAAAATATAAGTATTTTGTATGAAAAAAGTTCTTGAGAGTATTTGTCAGAGCTTTTTGAATTGGGTATATCTCAGGTACGTGTAATATTTGTGACGATAAACATTTATTTATTATTTAATATATATATATATATTGTACGTTAGATTTTTCAAAAAATATTCTCACGTATCTTGTTAAAGAGAATAAGAGTCAATTGTAAGTGTATCTAGTATTTTATGTTCGAGATTATACTTTTCTACGGACGATCGCGTCAATTGCATGGGTTTCAAAAACCTGTAATTCCTTTATAATCGCAATAGGCTGAAAATAAAATCAAGCTGTAAGCCAGTTGTGGCAAACTGTGAGTAAATTTTTCACGCGCGTGACCTGTTATACACTTTAGTTCTCAAAATGATCGGCTCTCGTGTTATCAGTTACAAAATGTTGAGGAACATGAATCTGACATGAATTGCGCGAAAAATCTATGCGCACACACGCGCTTGCTCACCTTAATATGCGGATAAAGATTAAAGTGTTTGGAGTAGTCCAAAAGATACTGTCGAATGACGCTGTGGTGAGCGAAGGATGGACCTCTATGGTCCTTGAAAGGAAAATCCGGGATCTCCATAATCTCCTTCGGCAAATTGGTTCTGCGATAAAAATGTAAAAAAACCGTTTTTCGCTTCGGCACTTCCATCGTCATTCGATTGCAATTCAAGCAAAAAATAAATAATATCCTATAGATCGTACCGACATCGACAATGCCCATACCAATTACATGCAATGCCAATAATAAATCGATCTGTACTGCACTCCACAACCAACGACATTAGCCATGCGGTACATCGTGCTACCCCCCCTCCCATTACAGCCCATTGATCCTTTAATAATCATCACAATAAATTCCAATACCTTCAAGCGCAATACTTTATCCACTCGGATCAGTCACATTCGGCCGAAACATCAATACTGCCCCGATCGATCGGCCTCCCTCCTGCCCCCACCTCTCCCAGCCCACGCAATATTCAGGAAGGACCTGGCAGCTGCCCAACCACCCGCGAATACGCACCTCAGGTTCTTGTACATGCTGCTGTGCACCGGCAGGCCGTTCCTGTCCGTCTCGGTCTCGTCGGTGTACACCCAAGTGCCGCCGATCTGCTCGGTCTGCTCGAAGAGGTTGACGCTATAGATCTCCGGGCGGGAGGTCGCGTGCCTCGCGACCACGAGACCGGCCACACCGCCGCCAATAATCGCCAGCCGCGTCTTACTGCTCGGCATTTTCGCCGCCCTCGCCGTTGCCGCTGCTCTCGCTGCTCTCTCTCTCTCCCGCCAATAACCACGGTCCCGCACCTGAAAAAGCATAAGTAGTCTCAGGCAACCGGGAGTTGGTATGGCTGGCGGGGCGCAGCGACGACGACTCGACAGTTTCCATCTCTCCTCCGCGTGGGGTTATCGAGAGACCCTAGGTGGGCGCACCAATGCATTTGTCGGGGTTAGCTCCGACAAGTAACCCTTACACTATCCAGTTACGACAGCTCGCCACTCAATTTACGCCTCCTCCACAATCCAACGAGCTCCTCCACAGCCCACTTATCCCCCCCGAGGAAATAATCGCCGCTCACTAAGGCTACGGGCTACATACAGTGGGCCGATCGCCAAGATCCTCAACCTCAAAATCCGTACATCGCCTGCATCGCATAGTCCCAGGGGCTCAAACTCTCGGTCCCCCAGAGTGCGGACTGACCTAGAATCGAGGCCGATTTCTCTTTCTTCCAGCTCCTTCCGTGTCGCCTGCTAGTGCAAGATCCTCGTGGTGCGCGCGGCTAAGAGGCTCGTCGATAAGCGCGGAGATCGGACTGTCGCTGCATTGGCGACTGGCCGCGATCGCCGTCGACGTTGCCCCACCGGCGGCTGCGGCCGGGAGCAGAGAGACGGCCGCCAGAAGGGGGGCGGGGCGGGGTGGGGAAATGGAGACAGCCGCGAGGGTGCGTTGACGCCGGAGAGAGGGAAGCCCACGGCCCGGCCACTCGCTTTCTTCCTTTCCTTTTTGCTGCTGCTTTACGGGATAAGCCTTGGCAGGGTGCTCCGCTCCGTTCGAGATGTCGTAGCTGGTGAAAGTTTTTGTCGAGGAGGCGGCCACCCCGACGCTACCGGACCCTCGCCGCTCCATCCTCGTACTTTCGCGGATCTTGCAGCTCGCCCCCTCGCGGCCCTTCTCACCGTCTCCTTTATTTTGCCTTTTATGAAATTGCGAGGGTGGTACGTAGGCTCGTTCGACGGCCCGTCAGGCCCTTTATAAACACATCCACGCATTTTCCTTGGGCGCACGGAACGCTTTTTATTAGTGAGCGACTTGGTCATTATGCCTGTCCAAGCTTCGCTGCTCCGCTGAATCCGACTACCTCGTGCCTCCCGCCCATCACATATTCGGAGAGGAGAGGAATTCTAATTGGTCTCCACTGGATATTACAGGACAATCAGTCGATGATTGTCCACCAAGCCAAGAAGAAGCTGAGGACAATGCCATGAGCCAGCTAAGCAGGTCCACCACACACAGCACGTGTTGTCAATGTGACGGTGCGCCCTGTCGTGGCTTAAAATGAATTGATTTCTCGCGCTAGGGGAGGGAGGGAGAGAAGAGAACTCTTTGAAAGCGAAAGCAGTTGAATGAAGGAAGACAAGGCTGGGCCAAAGCGGCCGCATCGGCGTGAAAATGCAAAACGCCCAGACGCTCTCAGCCGTCAATTTACGAGCGCTGCATCGATCCCGCCGATTGTGCGTATCGCTTGGCCGGCTGGACTTCAATTTTCTCTCTCTCTCTCTCTCGTTTTTTGTCTTCCTTACTTTTTTCTCTTTTAAGAAACCACTGGCCGCTCGGCTTTTGAAGAATTTCGTGTAAGCATGCTTGGCTGGTTGGTTGCCTCGTGTCTCTCTCTCTCTCTCTCGATCGAGCTGCCCCTCGGCCTGCCGCTCTAAACATAAATATGTCCGCGAGCAGGTTTCCAGGGAGCGCTGATGTAATCGGTCGCCACTTTTTCACCGATCCTGCCTCGAAAGAAAGTAAACAATTTGCATCACTGGGCTGCGCCTAGCTGTAGGCTACGCTCGCCCCGACACTTTATCAATGCGCCCAAGTCTCTATTGATTCATTGATTGTTGCAACGCGTCGGCGTGCTTTCGTAATAATGAGCCGATAATTCGCTGCGTGGGTTCGGATCTTAATAATGGCCTGTCGCCGGCTATTGATAATAAATATAATTATCTCGAGCTGTAAGGTGAGTAAAGCTGTTGTGACGTGCTCCTATTTGTGAGGACGGGGAGCTATTGAGTAGGTAGGGAGAGGAGTGGAGGCGCCTTTGCTGGCCAGCAATTCAATTGCTCGAGAGCTCTTTTCAATTTTCCTTCAAGAGATGTGTAGCCGTTGGCATTCTTATACCAACGCTCTTATACTAACGCTCCCAAGTCAGGCAAAACACTTGCGATCGCTGCAAAATTGGCCGTGCACCTGCCATTTTTTAGATCGAGCTTTTTACGCGACTCGATGATTAGCTTAAACGCCCAATACCAACAACAGCAGTCAAAGTATTTTTCTTGCTCTGTTGCTCTCTGTTGCTGTGTTTAAGGCGCTCTACAAGGATTTCCAAGATCGATTTTATTCCGCTCCAGTATCATCGCCAACACGCAAGAGGACATGTTTTCTTTTATCTTTTCGTCACTTTTCTATCTACATCTATCTACAAGTCACAAAACTGTATCCACAAGCTCGTATTAGAAATGACTTGCACCACACTTGGAGCAGTGCAGCGCCAAGATCAACATTGCCGAACATTGGCGCAATAAAAGAAATTGCGTCTTTTGGACGCGGAATTTGCCCTCTCGAGCAAAACGGTGATCCTGAATTACAGTTGCATGTGAATTGTATGTGACTAGTAGAAGGGAATTGGATAATCCTCCTTGCTGGCAATTTAAAAGCGATCCTCTCGAGCTTCTACGTGCACTCGGACGTCACGTCGAAAGGACTCGCATGCAAATACAATGCCAGCCTGTGCATTCTTTGCCAGGCAGTTACGCACTCGCGTTAGCTTTGTGACTTCGGTGTCATTAAAGAGGGAAAAATTGCAGGTGGATCGATGCCTCGTGAATGTACGCTTCGCTTTGTTTCGTCGCAATGATTGAAACAGAGAAGAGAGCGAGGGAAAGAATGTTTTCAAGTAGGTCAAGCTCATCGAGAGTATAGTAAAAATACGGCCAAACTTCGTCTCCCTACGTGATTGCCGTGGTGACGCCAGGCGACGTACCTAATACGAAATATTCATAATGCTCGAGCGTTAGTGGCCATTTATCTCTAGACAGCTCAGTCACATGAGAAAAGGCGCTGCCGTGAGAGGCGGCGAGAGTATTGGCTCGCGTCGCTCTATCGGCCGGCAATCCTAGGAGAGCCTAGGAGAGCCTAGGAGAGCCTAGGAGAGCCTAGGAGAGCCTAGGAGAGCCTAGGACAGCCTAGGAGAGCCTAGGAGAGCCTAGGAGAGACTAGGAGAGCCTAGGAGAGCCTAGGAGAGCGTAGGAAAGCCTAGGAGAGCCTAGGAGAGCCTAGGAGAGCCTAGGAGAGCCTAGGAGAGCCTAGGAAAGCCGAGGAAAGCCGTGGAAAGCCTATCGCTGTTATAGATCGTGGGGGGAGGTGGCGTATCAACGCACGAGACGATAAACAACGCCATTGCCCGTCTCGATGGTGTCGATAAAGCGCGATTACGTTAGTCATCCTGACGCTTGATTTCTGACAGCGGACCGATCGCAGATTGCGCGTGACCTCACGCCACGATTCTCTCCTCCGGCGTTGGTAAACAAGTCGCAGGCATACGGAAGGAAAAGATTGGACGACGATTGTGTACGGACTCGTTATGAAAGCTGTTCTGTCCACTGGGCTTCGGCAAATGGTGTTCTTGATCGATCGATAGTCGTGGCTTACGAGACGCGCCCATTCTCTCGATTTACGAATATCAATGTATTGCGGATGCTGAGGCCGATAGTTTAAAAGCACCGTGATTTAAAGGCCAAATAGCTGTCTTTCAAAAGATTCTTCGATATGAGCAAGCGAATGCTGAACTCTGGACGATGAGGTTTTTTAAGACTCTTCCTCGGAATACTAAAATCGACGATTCCAGTGATTTTTTTGTTGGTTGCTCGATTTGCGAGGCTCGGGACGGTAATTCAAGTTGCATTTGCTTTTTAAACGTTCGCGTCGTTAAAAATTCCATAAAATCCGCTGTTTTAAAATGCCCGTCTCAATAAAGAATGAAAATAAAGATTTGTTCTTTGTGACTATATAATTAAACAGCACACATTGTTCAATGTGTTGGCGATCTCGTGAAAAAGATTAATCCATCATTTAAAATGTGCTTGAATTAACAAATGTCGGATTTTTTTTTTTTTTTTTTCTTTCACTGCTTTGTATATGGGATTTGCTTGTCGTTGTTGAAAATGACGATCGTATACGCTTCGTTAAAGTGTGTCGGTAAAAGAAAGACTATTATTTCTATTATTAATCAGCTATTAAGTTACATTAATATATATGAATTATTGAATATATCATTGAAATATATCGTTAAACTATAGGGATAGCATATTGTTTTGCCATTCGGGTTAACTTCGTAATGTAAATAACGCTACATATTGTACGTCATTTGAAGAAAGATTTTTTTTTTCATTTCCTTGATGAAATGAATTGTGCATTGAAAATTTGTGTTGCCTTTGGTTTCAAGTGTAATATTAAATTTGGACATTTGGACACTCATTTTTAAAATTTTCAACCAAAAGCAAATGTCCAATGATTTAATGAAAATACTTTTACAATTATAATTATAGAGCTTCAAAATTCACACATTCTCGATTGTTCTGCGTGTTATTAAAATTTTCACTCCTGCCTTTAACATAAATATTCGAGACAACTTGCTTATTATCGGCAAATGTTTACATCGGTAACAGTTACAGGTACTTTGCGCAATTATTACCGGAATACGTATGAAAAAAAAAATGTTAAAAATGTTTTCATTCATTTTTGTTATCCTTGTTTTTACTACCGCGCAGAGTAAAATGTCGTAACTCCAATGAATATTGTGCACGCTAATAAATATAAATATTCACGATAATCTAAGTGAGCGCGCGCGCGTGTGTGCCACGTGCGTGTATACATATCTCGTTGATTATTGATTTTACGCCGTTATTAAAAAAAATTACGTCGTAGTGTGTATTATTTATTGCCGGTAATTACAGTTTCGAATGCGTCCGAGTGGCGTTTAATATTCGAAGCCGTAAGACGGCAACAACACGAAGTCAACCTTATTTTATGCCAAATAAGCTTACTTAATATATCCTAAGCGAGGAATTCTTCTTAATTACCGTACGTTATTATAAATTTATGCGCGGGCAATAAATGAGCTGGCATGCAGGTGAGAGATGGAGGACTAGAGATTCGAAAAAGAAAAGCCTGCAAGTAAGGTTAACATATTTTGTTATGCTCTTAGGCATCTAAAGTTCCCATAGACCTCGCGTCCCGTGGTATTAAAGCGAGCCGGGGCATCGTGTTGCCTGAAATTTTTTGCCTGAATAACGTCGGCATCGGAGAAACCAGAAAGCGACTGACCATAATTTTGACAACGACTCCGACGCACACACGCGCGCGCCCTGCCTCACCTATCGGCCTACGCGCATGAGCGCGCACGCACACGAAGCCCGGCCGAGTGTGGCTTGGACGTGGGGGCGAGGGGCCGAAAACACGCGCGCTGGCCGTCGATCGTCGATCGTCTCCTAGACCACGGAGAAAGGAAAAAATCGCGAATGCCGGCGCGTGATCTCTTCGGAGAATCATCAGCCGCGCGGGGCTACGGTGGCCAGCCTTGGAGAAGGTCTCGTCGTCGGAAACTTTCCCCGTCCCAGGCTCGTCCTCAGGCTGTAAGTAGGCGGCGATCGAGGAGCGCGAGCCGATCTTATTTCCACATCGGCAGCCACCTAAGTGGCCGCGTCATTTCTTCGCCCCCACGTGCCCCGCGCAACGCGGATTCCAGGCTAAATATCCCGATTGCGAAAAGTGCGCGGGACCTTGGGCACTCGGCACTTGGCACTCGCGAGTTTGCGCGAGGGAGTCTAGGATGGAGGAGTAAGTCTTGGATATTGAAGTATCCTTGCTGCGTTACAACGTGGAAGCGGACGGCATTGAGGCGACTGCACTTTGCGCTCGCTTAAGCCTCAAAAGTACATTCGAGCAATATCTTCGAGGCTCATTAAGTTTATCGCGAAGCCAAGATGATCGAGGCTGTTAAGGGCGCGAGACGCCGCCAGAATCGTTACATCAACCGAGTCGCCAAGTTGCTATGTAAGAAGGATTAGCAGCGCTGTCGCACGTCCGAGCTCCGGGTGATGAGTTGCATTCGTTCCTTCCCGTGACTCAACTGATGCAATGCCTGGCAAGAGGACAAGAGGATACACATTCGACGACTTTGTATGCGATGCATTTGGAGGCAGCGGCAAGGAAAAGTGGCGGTCAATGAAGAAACGCTTAACCGAGTCTTAGTCATTGGGAGGAAAATGTCCTTTCCATTATTCTTCGTCTTCAATTTTGCAAAGTTTCGAGAGAAAATTGTTTCAAGAGGCAGGCCGAGGTGCTTGAGTGCTGTCTCTCATCGGCCTAAAGATTGCAAGTTTCGCGTTCTATTTACAGTCGTGCCTGCATCCTTCCATCGGAGTAATTTTCCTCGTTCCAATGTGCTTAGATTTTCTCGCGATTTATAAATAGACTTTCATTCAACTTGGAGAATCGGCACGATAGCTTAAAGCAACAATATGTAATTTTTAAGCACAAACATGCTCGAGACTCAGAAAATAATATGCACGTGTATGGTCAATTTAAGGCAATTTGTTTAAATAATCTTCGCTACATACGTATGACATTTCATTTCAAAATTTCGAAAAAACATAAAAAATTCGAAGACTATACGTGAAAAATCCCGAAAAATCACGAAATTCCCCTTTTTAAATCTTAATATACATATGTATATGTATATATATATATATTTTATTTTTTACATTATTTTGCTTACCCTTTAATTCAACTTGGATCATCTTCACTCAAGATTAAAGAAAAATATTTTTAATCAGTTTTCTATTGCACAGATATTTTTATGCGTAGTAAACAAAATACTTGAAATTATGAAAAAGTAGGGAAATTCTACGTAGATAAAATTATTATTTTAGAACGATAGATTGTTGCGTTGATTTAATGATCGGATATTTTAGAAATTTAATAAAATATTCGTATATTATTATCGATTGATTAATTAATAGTTATGAAACATCTCGTACAAAAGTTTTTTACCTCGCAGAAAAATTATTAAATAAATTCGATTCCGAGTTTTGAAATGGAACGTATCATTAAAAAATTCTGAAATTCGATTTACCAATAAGTGAAATCAAATGCATAGCAACGCTCTATAATGATTAAAAAGCCATACAAGTGTAAAATAATGTTTTTTTTTCCTCTAACCTTCCTTTCATCATCAATAAGCATTAATTAGAGATTATTCATGAACATCGCAATATTCATTTGTTTCAATTCCCGGCGAATGTGATTGTCGACCTAACCGAATGCGTAAGCGTGTGCACACAATTTATTTTGAATATTGCATCACAGATCCAAATTTCCTACCTTCTTACATACAACAATCTGCGAATAATAAAACAAGCTGGGGCAATCAACTAGCATTTTTACAATAATACCCCAGTCATTGAATAACTAGCTGTCCTTTCAAAGTACAGAAAATCAAAGAATAAAGCCACTCTCCCACGCACTCCTAGTGGAATTATTCATACGTGGCGGCAAAACGAATGTACCCACTTATGAAAAGCGACAGCTGGAAATCCTCTCAGCTTCAAGCCAAGCTGACTTCAGCTCGAAATCCTCTTTGATATGGAGACCAACAAAACTCACGCATCCTTATTTCCATAAGAGGACGGAAAGCAGCCGGTTATCGAGTGTTGCTGATAAGAGGGGCGCGTGGCGCGATGACGTATTCCCGATATTGACGCATCGGGAGGGCCGAGAATAATGTTGCGGCATTAGTGTGGGCCTTGTTGGCCAATGTGGCAATCGATGTGTCGAGAATTGCGCTGAAGAATTGCCGTCTGAATATCGCGTATTGCTGCTGGTGAGGATAAGGAGGAGGATGAGCTAAAAGTTCTTTTGCGTTTACATTGGGCGAGTGAGCGAAAATAAAAGTATGCTAGATGATTCCAAGTATTGTTATTCATCTTGAAGTGCATTGCTTTTGCGTCACTATAATTCTCGTTGTTAATGTATTGGAATAAATGCTTGGCCGGGAATGAAATAAATACGCCATCGTTTTTATATGCAAATTAGAGACAACACTATTGTTAACTTGTAGCTATTATAATTGTAGTTTTAAGCTAATGATTGAATAGCCTGACTATATTAATATTATTAGACTCAGCAAAGTGCCGGATTTATTATACATACATACACACACACACACACATATATATATATATATATAAATAAATATAATATAAAACTATATATACAGTAACATAAATGAAAGTTGTAATTGGCGTGTTTTACTTTTTATTTACTTGAACGGTTAATGGAATTATTTATTATTGGTACAATTATTTAAAATGATAAAGAAAGAGCATATCGACCAGCCCGAGTATAGCTTTACGAGTTGTGGTTTATTACTTAATAATTTTTTAATATAACGGAAAATCAATTCGAACGACATGAGAATTGGGTACGTAGGACATCATAAAATGTTTACAAGAACAGTCGCTATGAGACGTTTTTATAGACTTTTCACGAGTTATAAAAATAATAATTTGTGATAGAGATAGTTTAAAATAAAATAAAATTAAGGGAATATTAAATAAAGACAGAATTTATATTAAGATGCCTATCAATAATATAAAGTTTGAAACTCGATTTACGTATAGTGTGTGTGTGCGTGCACGGGCGTGTGTCAGAATATAAAATTTTATCTCTGTTGTCCTAATTGATACACGATTGTGAATTATAAAATTTATATAAGAACCTTCGTCATAGTGTAAAAAAGAAATTCTAAACACTCGTCGAACAACTCTCCAACTATTTGTATTTTTTGTATTTCAGAGATTTCACTGAAATTAAGTACATTAGCATTTTATTATATATTTTTAAATGCACAAATTATCATAATTATTAAAAAAAAAAAAAAAAAAAACTTAAATGCCACCCTAAACAGTTATATGGAGTTGCTCTAAGTAATGTGACCTCACATCTGACAATAAAGTACTAGATTACGTTCAAGACTCTTACAATACTTGTCTATATATATAATATTATGGATAAGTCTTACTACTTTTGCACAATTTATAAAATATTTTAAAAAATATTAACGTGCTTTTCAATCATATTATTTTTCATTTATTTTTAAATTTTCTTAATCCATCGTATTTTACATTTTACATTATATTTATATATACATCTCATGAATCTTTAATTATAAAAATAAATGTACTTTCCATTGACAGCACTAACTTTTAGTTC
This sequence comes from Ceratosolen corneri, assembly GCA_030522565.1. Lineage (NCBI taxonomy): Eukaryota > Metazoa > Arthropoda > Insecta > Hymenoptera > Agaonidae > Ceratosolen > Ceratosolen corneri. Next base: position 35,955 of record JAPYYT010000581.1, read on the forward strand.
CAAACAAAGAAAGTAAAAAATATTTTCATAACTAAAATATAAAAATATTTGTAAAATAATTGCAAAATTAACCATGTAACGTCAAAAAAAAATCTTTAAATAAATTTAAACACATGTAACACATTTAATATCAATAAATATTAATTATTAATATTTATATATTAATCTTATTTATAAAGAATTACAAATGAATTTGTATATGAAAATTGAATCTTCAACGTTTTTCTCTTCTTATGCTTTGTTTAATTTTGTAATCTGTCAATACTTTCTAATAATGATCCTTTCTAAAGATAATCTAATAGTTGTTAATAGAAATTTTGATTCAATCGAAGAATATCAAAATATTCATAATTCTTTTCTTGCGATAAAAATGATTTGTTTGCCTTTACGAACATTTCTTTAACAACAATGAAAATTTATGAACATTAGTTTAACAATAATTTAACGATAATAAACAATAATTTCATTTCCTATACGTTTCCTAATGCTGTACTTCCTTTTGTGATACACTTTAAAGTAGTGTGCATTTAATGTAACATCACTTTCACTATAAAATACATAATAAATGAATGTTAATGTTTAATAGTTTCGAAATTTCACATTAAGTTGTTAAAAATTTTAGCTTAAATAACAAAAAATAACAAATAATATGTTTTCGTATAATAAATGAACGATTAATTGACATTTATTCTATAATTTCAGATAGAAGGAACAATTAATTCAAAATTAATTTAAAGTCTTGATAATTATTGAAATATTTGCAAAAAAAAAATACGCAACATTATCAATGCTAATTAAATAGGAAAATCAACAATTAATTTAATAATACTCTAGTAATAATAGATTGAATGCTACGTATTAGTAAGTATACATATTTATTTTTATTTTATATTTATGCTTACATTGTTATTGTAATCATTAGAAATTAGAATGAATCAACTTTATTCAAAATTCCGCATTGGTTTTGAAATTTCTTCCTTATGATTTTAATCCCCATCCCCACCCCCCCTTCTTTTAACCGATGTGACAATGCCTTACAGACATTGGTGTCACGTGTATAATAGCAGGCATTTGAATATTGCTCTATTAAAAAGACTATAAAAAACTAAAAGACCATAAATATTAACGCATTGATCAAGCGGGCGGATTCTCCCAGATTCACCCAAAAGAAGACAAAGCTCTGACAAAGCATTCCACGTGGCATTCACAAGAATAAGGAGATTGTTGAAATAGTAATTACTGCGGTATCCACACACGCCGACATTGATATAGCGACTACAGTGGCAATCCACACAATAATAAACACCACTGTGTGAACTCTGTGGCATCCACACATACAAGGGGATTCACACATTATAGCATCATTCTGCCTTATATTTTATAACTATTCAATACTTATCTTTCGACTTATTATTCAACTAAAGGAGTTCGCTATATTATTGCTAATAAAACCTTTTATAATATTACACAAATAACTTTCCCTCTATCCACTTGACTTTCGCTATCTGCCTCTCCTACTCTACACCTTGGGTGACAACAAACCCAAATAACTAAATATTACCAAATTATTTAAAAGTAAGTATCGAGCTAATGTAACAAATAAAATATTCATTAATCAATTTAGAATGTAATTTTTACTGTTTATCGTATAAAGATTTCAGTTACATTTCTTTTTTGTATTTCTTCCACAAAGTACGTATGAGAACATACATTTTGTTAATTTCAAATTAAATTGTAAAATTAAATAAATCGATTACTAGTTTTAGTACATACATGCACACTTGCATTACTAAAAATAATTTATAATAGACGATTAAAAATATTTTTCAATTAATTTCATTTGAATAAGATTTTTAATTAAACAATATTTTAACTAAATTAAAAATAATAACTTTATTTTATAAACTTTAAGAATATACAAATACTTCTGCAACATAATTAATTGTTTATTTATATTAAAATATCGATTTAAAATTAACAAAAATATTGCTTTAGCCTTTAGAGCAATTCATGCGTAAAAATAATAAATTTTGCAAATTATTTTTCGTCTTGTCTTTAAACCTACAATTAAAAAGAAAAAAGTGTTTAAAGTTTAATTTGAGTTAGTATAATAGTCACTTATATATGCAGTGAGTCTTAAAAAGATTTATCGATTGTAAATATATTTTCATTTTCAATTGATTACAATAAAATGATTCTAAGAATTGAATGGATTGCTTATAACAATATAATATTTTTTATTTGTTCTTTTTATTTTTAAATATACATATTGACAATATAAACTGATTCATTAAATTGTATTTCACTGTTACACGTAACCAATAATTTAATTTCTTTTATAATATTTTCAATTAGAATGCTTTTATTTTTTTTTAATTGAAAATAAAATTTTACATTGTTTTAAAACTTGTTTACAATCCATCAAAATAAGTAATGACAAATCTATTTGAAAAGTACAAAATATGTGTCGAGTAAATTAAAGTAGTTCTAATTATTAAATATTAGCCGTCATCTCTTGTAAAGTTGGTCATTATAAAATGATTTTGTAAAAGGATAATGTAATAATTAAGACTTTAGATTTTATTAGAATGACTTTATTTGTTTAACATACTTAAATTTATTGTCGCCTTCTTCTATTATCGGAATTGATAATAGTTTTTCATTCGTAATCCGAACAATATATATATATGTATAAAATTTATTATTTTAATCACTATATGATAGTATGACAATATATTCTGTATTATAATTATTATTATTTTCGTAGTTAAGCAACAGTGATGATAATAATAATCATCATAACTTTAAATGTACGTCTATCACTTATTTTAAGATGGAGACTTATGTACCATAACTTGCTTAATATAAGATTTTTTAAAAACATTTACATCGTGAACGTTCGGTAAATTATCACAATTATTAATAATATACAAGGTCATGCAATTAATTAATAAAATAAAAAATTAATTATTTCAATACTATTTCTAAGAATTTTATATTAAAAACAGCTATTTATTACCCTTCATAATTATCTAAATACAATTCATACATTGACAGATCTTTTGAGAGTTTTTTTTATTTCTTTCTTGCTATCTACGACTCAAACTTTACGGAATATCTACATCTAAATCTAAAAGGATTTACAATCGACAGATTTATAATGAATCTATAATATAATATAATTAATATAATAGTATATAATATCTGTATCTAAATATCTGTCTATATATTTTACTATTTTCCTTAGAACATACATGGTTTCATTGTCTAATGAGGAAGATGTCTTGTCTTATTTTATTGGCTTGCATCCGCCTTTCGCCGAGTTTAATTTGACCGAGTTTTCTTCAAACATATTTTCACAGAAGGTTAATTCTTTAACAAAAATTAATCTTTAAAAATCTAATATTCTTGTCAATGCAAATCTAGGTACTACTGTTTTCATTTATTCCATCGAATTTATTTTACTACTTTATTCGAGTATACCTCGTCATGCATATTGATTATCCATACATACATACATACATACATATATATAGATATCGTGAGTATTATATTACGTATATATAGTAGAGTTTAATATTACGCTGGATTAATATTTTAGGAATTAAATATGGAAAAATCTAATTTTTAGAATGTTTCAAATGTAATTTAAAATAATTGAAAATTTATTCAAGAATAAGCCATACGTACTTCATTTATAGTAGATAACTTGGGAATAATATTTTGCAAAAATATTAACCCATTTTTCACAATTTATTAACAGTTTCATGTTATAAATTATTTTCAATTGTTAAAAACAATTTCATATTTATCAATTATTATTATGTTAATTAATTAATTGATTGATTGATATTATATAAATAACGAATATACTAATAATATCAGAGTTACTTTAATAAGATTACCACTAATTGTCAAAGGTACATTGACATTAATTGTGTTGTATTTAATACTCTGATTCAGGTGAAATTAATTAAAAATTTTTGTAAAATTATAAGTACATATTTTCCATGTTAAATCATTTAAATTATTTATAATATCAGTATTTTATTTGTGATATGTGAAAAAACTTTGGAATTTAAAAGAAACTAATTCGTATATGTACAACTGTTCTAATGTAAACTATATTTCATTTACTATGTAACTATTTGATATTATTAAAGATTTAACATATCTTCCTATATAGTTTAATTTTAATTATATTTCAGTTAAAAAAAATGGCTTAACTATATTTGTTTAATCTGGCTTTCATAATACATTAGAACTTACATTAAGTTGTGTATTCTTCTGATGCAGATAGTCTCATTATTGTTGTAATATTAATAACTTTCTCACTACTTCATAACATTCCATAATATATAGTTTGAACAGATTAATTTCATAATTCTAATTCTCAAGAACATTAACATTAAGCCCAAAAAATATTTTTAAAAAGTGGCTTAAAAGTGTAAAAAATAAAAAACCAGTTTTCTATGCTTATTATTTTAGAGATTTAAAAACAGAATAAGCTTGCGTTTTGACCTTGTATTCCCATTTTTACCGTACATTATATCGAGAACATACTTAACAAGTGTTCATAACAGTACGACATACATTTAAACAGGTATTCAGTTCTAGCCTTGTTGTGAGTAACTTTGTTGGCTTAATAAGTGTAATGAAAACTTTAATGTGAGATTATCACTTTTAATTTAAAATGAATCAATTATAGTTTTGAAAAGTCAGAAGGATTATTTAAAATGTAGCTAATTAAATTTATACACGTAGAAATGAAATAATTCTCTCTCTGTGTGTGTGTCTCTCTCTCTGTGTGTGTGTCTCTCTCTCTCTCTCTCTCTCTCTCTCTCTCTCTCTCTCTCTCTCTCTCTCTCTCTGTGTGTGTGTGTGTGTGTGTGTGTGTGTGTGCGTGTGTGTGTGTATTCGTGACCAATGACACGAATTTGACTAGTTTCTCGTATTATAATTTGTTAAATCAATAACAAAAAGAAATGACCTATATGAAGAGGTTTACAGTTGCATGAAAGGCATCGAGTGCTCTCATCTTCATTTTTGAATGTTCCACTTGAGAGTATTATCGTGTTTGATGTAATGCGTACTTTTACATGTGGCAATTTGTAACATTAAAAGATACAGTCTAGCTATGAATTATACAAATTGATTATATTGATATATATATGCAACATTAGTAAGTATGAAATATATAGTTCTACGAATAATTGTGAAAAATTGAAAAAAAAAAAAGAAAGAAAAAAACAACCAAAGAAGAAAAATTTATCGAGGGAATTAATAACATCAAGATAGTTATATTTACATAGATACAAACAAGTATATCCCTATGTTCGTCTATCTTTTGAAATTTATTAAAATTCTTCTATTCCAATCTTATAATCGCTACTTCAATATTTAAAGTTCTGAGCCTAAAAAGCTTAATTGCGTATTCAATAAAAAGGAGATTTTTATAATCGTACAAATAAAATAGTAGATGCTAATACACACACGTGATAATAACAATATAAAGAGATACAATAACAATATAAACAATATAAATTTAGAAACATATAAAGTGAAAGAAAAGTTTGAATATAGTTACATTATATTAAGAAAATTATAATTCTATTGTAATTATTGTTATTAATCTGTTAAGATGTGCAATTCATCGACACGCAGTATACATTAAAAATTTTTAATCTAACTATCGATTAAATTTAATTGTATTAACAAAAATATCTATTTCATAAAATAAATTAAAGTAGCTTGTTTACTTACTATGTGTCTAATATACTAAATATCGTGAATATTTGTATCCATGTTTTGTTCAATTATAGAAGGAATATAAAGCCAATGCTTAACTTGTAACAAGACCAATCATAAATATGTTGATTGCAATGAAAAAATGTTTCTAGTTAATAATTTTTCTCGACATGAAGACATTAAACATCATTCTAGATTTGAAAATATTGTCAATCACCGTGCCAATAGAATTATAGGCATTTTAAACAATTGTGAAATATTTTTCGAGCGTAGAAAATTCAATTTAAAGTGCATTCGGATTCAATCATTAAATTCACAATTACAATTCAAATAAACTTAAATATTAAAATTAGAAATATTAATGTAAATAAAAATACTCGTAGATTATAATTGATCGATGAAATTCACATTTACGTTTCAATAGAGAATACGAAATTGTCACATCTCGCACACGATTGACTCTGAAAATTCCTTAATTATAAAATCAATTTAATAATTATAACGCCACTAATATTGGCTAATAAAAACATTGTGTACAGCGCTCCAACAATTCGAGCAATAAGTAACAATTTTGTATGTACGGTGGAGCATAAAAGGAAAAGAAAGGATTAAAAGAGAAAGTGAGTGAAAGCATAATATAATTCAAATAATCGTAAACATCCATTATTATGGAAATTGTCTTGGAATTGGAAGGTAGCACAGTACACTCTTCTCTTACGAAATATTTAGACAAGGAGGCGAGTGCAAGCGTGGTTATTCAAATTAAACTAACACAACGAGAAGAGTGGCCTTCTTGATTTCAACGCTTGGTCAACGGTTTTTCAATTGTGCGAGATTAGCCTGACAGTGGAGTGACTTGTTCATAAGCAATAAAAGTTCCTTCTCCATACAACTATTCTATTACTAATTTAATGAATTTATCGCACCTTCGTATTGGTAATCGAGCATTCGCTTGTTTGTCCTAAATTATCGTCGATGTTAAACACGATCATCGATAGGCTCGTAGTTACCTCTCCTCTCCATTATTATTATTATTATTATTATTATTATTATTATTATTATTATTATTATTAGTTGTAATTATTATTATTATTATTATTATTATTATTATTATTATTATTATTATTATTATTAGTTGTAATTATTATTATTATTACTACTATTATTAGTTGTAATTATTGAGGCGAAAAAGCACTTATTGAATCATTCCATTATAGATGATATTATTGACAAGTCACTTTACTTTACAGCTGCTCCATATGACAGCAATTATATACATTTAAATGTATAATGTATCAAAAAAGTGTTGCTATCATTGTGTCTTTTTGCTACTTGGCGATCGGTTGAAGTAAAGTTGAAATTAAGTTTCCAGGGGACATGCACCATTGGCGAAAGAAAATAAGCATTGCGTATTAATTAGCCAACGGTAGATAAAGTTTATATAGACAATTCAGCTGTAAAATGCCAATCTAACCATTTATTTGCATTATTTATTATTATTAGCTACTAAAGTATATGAGAATAGAATGAAAATTTTAACAATATTATTCGCAATACTAATATTGTTATAATATAATATTATGAGTGATAATGATGCTATTGGGCAATGTCGTATTTGACACAGATTTTAAGAAATAAATTGAACTCCCAAGTCCCGTTGATTCAATTTAAACAATTTAGAGCTCTATAGATTATATTATAACCATAGAAAGGAAGGTCACGAATAGCCATATTCATTCGTAGAAATTAACTTGATAAGTATCAAGGCCTCATAGGCAACGGCTAGATTACTTTTGTAATGTTTATTAAAGTCTTAATTTTTATCGTGAAAGAAAAGTGCGTCTGAAATTGACGATAAATACTCCAAGGTGGCGGTTGGGCTGGCGCAATACGCATGTCAAATTACAATGTTAATTAGCATTAATTGCGGGTAAAGGGGGTTGAAAAGTAATGGCTCTTTAACGAGTGTCAATCTTCTTTAATTAGATCAGAGCGAAGTTACGAGCCGTTACGAGTCGAACCGATATTGATATCAATTAATAATTTTACGAGGCTAATGGGACTCGTTCGAAATACGTTGACGGTCATTTCAAAAACTTTGCGCATCATTAAACGTAATTCGATTTATGGCGGCTCATCGATCCTTTATATTATTAACTCATTTCTAAAATATCCCCTCCTTTTTTTATCCATTTATCTAATTGGGAATGCCCGCGTCGCTGTACTACTATTATTACCTTTCGTAATACAATTACTCGACACAAGCAATGCCCGATCGTTTTGTAGCCAACTGATGTGTGTGCTCATTGTTTAACGCGTATGGAATAATTATGCCATTGAAAGTACTCGTAAATGCGTGTTACTCGCAAGCATAATTTCTCACACACGCACGTTAAGTTGCTACAATTAAGTTATTGCAATAATTACATTCAATCGTGCTCCGTTGATGAAGCCTGCCTCCCCCCACCCCTGCTCCATTCAATCTTTACGCGTAATCACTCGCTATCTTAATCGTCCAATGATTAATAATCTCGCTCTCTTAAATAAACAAACGGGTCTAGTCTCTTATTGGAGGTGAAGTGTCCCAAACGTCAAATATTTGAGAGAGGCACATCGTCATTAAGCTGTGCCGAATTCGAGAAAACGACTTGCTCTCGGCCCAAATTACCGCACAAACCTTCTCAATCTCAATGCCAATCTCCATGAAGATTCTAGATCATTGCTCGAACGGCCTCTCCGAGCCCGCCGATCAGCATTACAAAGCCCTAATTCGCAATTTCTCTCCTCGCTAAGCCAATCATCTCATCCCACACGGCTCCTCTGCCAATTGCCTCACGCTACATCGAGGGAATCGCGCGTGCGGCACTCGTCGCCCGAGACAGCGGCCGAGTCGTCGAGTCAGCCGATAAAGCTCGCGATTGAAAGTCCCCGGGCGAGATAAGGACTCGGAGCGCCTCTATTTTTACGGATTGAATCATCGCGGCGCGGCAAAATAAAAGCGAGAAGAGGCCTATTGGCAATTATCAGCGACGTCACACGTCGACGGGATGAGTAGCAACGAGAGTCTTTGGCCTCCGGGGGCATGTAATGGGCGCAGATGGCACTGGGATCGGGGGACTCGCGTTCGCCGCCGAGGAATTGCGCGCGGGAACC
>JAPYYT010000582.1:0-44820 GCA_030522565.1 Ceratosolen corneri
GGGTGGGGGAGAGGGGGAGGGGAGCGAGAGTGGGTAGGGGAGGCAGAGCGGGACATGGCAAGGGCTCGGGGCGATAAGGGTCTTGATAAAAGAGGTAATGGATGTTAATCAGGGGGCACACAGAAGCAAATAATAACCGTTTTAGATGATACTTTTGGAAAGAATTTAAACTTATTTTAGCTTTTATGGCAGGACCTTTCATCTCTTGTTCGATAAGCTAAAGCCGATGACGCAGAGTTTCTCGAGTTAAGCGCTTGCAATTTGTAAGGCGAATGAAAGAGAAATAAGAAGTCGACAATATAAAAGCTCGGGGCGGTGTTTAGTTAGATGGGAATTTTAGTACATTTGCGGGGCTCGATTGCAGTGAGAAGCTTCCCGGTCATTTATTTTTCCATTGTTTCGGCTAATACGTCTAATCTCCATTTGAGAATTTATACGGAGGCAAGCATTGCGCATAATTAAAGTCAAATTTCAATTCTCGTACGAGATGATACGTAGTCTTTGATCTTTTCGTTGAAATTTCGTCGCTTCGGTGATAAATTGTTGCTAAAACACTCGTTGACCATTCGCGTAATAAATAATAACAAAGTTGTTATTAGTAAAAGAAAGAAAAGAAACGTTTTTATCATTATTACAATGATTGAAATGCATTCCAAAGTGAAAGCAAACGTCATACGTACGTTAACTGGCCTGGCTTTCTCCACAAATGTTTTCAACAAAACTCGTGAAAATTTAGACGTAAAAACGATTCGATTAGCAGTTTATTTTGCGTTTTATGCACATAAAGAGCGAGCGAAAAGTAAGCGACGTACACTTTTTTTTCTTTCTCTGCGCTAATGCTCATTCTACCCTGCTCGTCGCAATTTATTCTGGTTATAATATCTTCGATCCCAATGAAATGTAATCGACGCTTTCCCATCTCGTGATTGCGAAAACAACAAAAGAGGCCTGAAATTTCTCAAGGCACGGATATTGCTACTGAAACAAATTTAGCAGCCATTACTCTAGTAGAGTGATTCCTTGGGTCGATCGGAATGCAAGTAATTAAAGAATCCGAATCATTTGAATTTCATTAAAAGTCAGCTTGAAATGTACATTGAAATACTCATAAATATCCTACGATTGATCCCTTAAACGCGAAAATTCCTGCTTGAAAACTCGTCGATCTTTGTCAATGATTTTCTCGTACATTCGATAATGTAAGCGCCTCGTAATATGAGACAGCATTTCCAAAAGAATATGAGAAAAGGACATGACTCTAGAAAGGAATTATGCTTTCTGGTAGTGCACCCACACACACACGCAGTGTCAAATAGAGTTGAGATAGGGCTCGGTCAGACTAGAGAATGCGGAGAATTGTAATTAAATTATTAATTGCCGCGCAATGTTATCAATGCACAACGCGCAGCTTCCATTCGAAAATAAGACAGTGAGGGAGAGAGAATAGTTTAGTTGCTGGCAATGGAGGCAGCATCTTCGTACACATGTTGCGAGGTATTGCATCGCCGCGGGAGAGAGAACGAGCCGCTCGGAAGATTTAATCGTCGTCAATTGAAGCCACCCGGTTGGCAGTACGGCAGTAAGGGAGTCGGGGGAGAAAAAAAAAGAAATTGTAGCGTCATCGCGTCGTCGGGACACGCGACGGGGGTGAACGCACATATTATGCCATCTAAAGCTTTCTAAAGGATAACGACGGCTGGGCGATCGGGGGTGGGGTGGGACGAGGAGGAGGAGGAGGAGAAGGAGGAGGATGTGTCGTGATTGTTGACGATTTTCAAAATAACGTATAAAGAAGCGTAATGATTGCGTAAGCGCTACTTTTTGGGACAGTTAAAAGATCGTTAATCGTGGTTGGTTGTGCCAGGAAGTAGAAGAAGCATCGTTTCCTATTTAATGGCAAAGCAAAGCAAAGCAAAGCTTCGGCGCTCACGTCTTTGTGAAAGATGGGAATGATTTTCGCTTTCCACGGCTGTGAATGCAATATTCTCTATAAATATCCATTGAATAGATTGTTATTTTGGTCGGAGCGAGAGTCTCGTTTATATAAGTGCAAATATGTTTCCTTGGGCGGTAATCTCGCGGGAAAGTGGCGTCGCCGGGAGTAGCGTCGAATATTCCATTCGAGCCACAGTTTAGAGGACTCTTTTTTATTTCCCATCGAAGCACCGCCATTGTCGTAACGCTCGCAAAGGGTAAATCTCACAAATCGGCCGTAGAATTGAAGGGAGCCATATTAAAGTAGACAAACACTAAATGCCATTTAAATTGATAACTCTTGCCGTGGATAAAGCTCTCGAGAGACCTCATGATCAATTTCATTTAAAAGGCTCAGGGAGATTGAGGAAGAGGCGAGCTTATATAAACGCGCGCCTCTCTGCAAACGAATGATCAAGGAAAGCAGAAATCTTTACGTAAAATTTAAAAGCGGAAGAATGTCGACAAATTCCATTTTTACGCTTAACGACGAAATGTCACATTGATTGACAGCGACATCATTCCCACTACAATTGTACGTGCATTTAAGGATTTATAAATAATTAAATAAAAGCCCAACGATCGACGACAATATACGCGTACGTATATATATATATATATATATATATATATATATATATATATATAGTATAGTATAGTATAGAGGTCGTAATGGTGTATATCCAGCGGCAGGGCTATAAACACAGAGAGTTTTTGTAAGCGGTGCGATGTTCCGGAAAGAAAAAGTGTCAGAAGCGCGAGATAAGCATAAAAATAGCAATAACTTGAAAGCCCCGCGCCAATTAAATAAATCACTCTGGCAATATCATCGCAATATGCAAGTTTCACGCGCGAAAGGCCCCCCTTCTCGCGAAGGAGATTGCAAGGAGGGCGGGGGAGAGGCTCGTTATCAGCATGAAAATCTTCCCATTAACAATGGCGCGGCACCTCGACTAGTCATCTCCGAGGACTTGTCGCCTCGCAACCGCCCAAGTCTTAATTCGCAATTGCCCGGACTTAGTCATCGAGCCTCGGGGGGCCGGCGGCAAAGAGCCCGGGCAGCCCTCCCCGAGAATTCCAAGGAACGGGCAGGATTGTCGCGGAATTGGCCAGACTGGCTTCCTGAGAAAGCCACGAGCACTAGGCAAGCGGAAGCTCCGGGGCAGCCTCAGACGCAGCATAAATAAACGGCCGTTTTATTATCCCGAGCTCGTGATTTTATTGCCAACGGTGTATCTCGAGCTCGCGCCGCGGCTTTGGCGGGGCCGCCGCCTTCTATCTCTCCTTCCTTTTCACGCGGACTCTATTTTGGGAGGAGAGCGGCTCGTAATCTCCTCGATGGGTGGGATGCCGGGCGGCCTTTGAGAACTTTACGATATTAACGAGGGAGTAACGAGGACGGAGCGCCGTTTGATCGCTCCCGCGAGGAGACATCGTCCTCTTTCTGTTTTGGGCGGCGGCTCCGCTCCCGAGCTCCTCTGCTCCTATTAATTATTCGTTTTGTCTCAACGGAGCTACGGCGCTAATCTTTCATCGCCTAATGAAAAACTTGCGCTCGCCTCTAGAGTATCCGAGAGAGCGTCTCTGCCTGTGTGTTTGTGCCTTTTCCTCCGTCTCAACTATCTCGTGATTGCGTTAGAATGTGGCGTGAAAATCAGCACGATTTAGCCAAGAATTTGACCTTGGCTTGGTAGACACTACTGTTACTTGGCCGGAATGCTCCTATTAAAATCACGAGAGCACAATTGGCAATGTGACATCTCCCCGTACTTTTTGCTCTTGCGTGGACTTGCCTAAAGAGCCAACAAGGTATCTAATTGGCATTCAAGCCCCGTATTCCAACCAAGTACGACAATTTTGACAATTATTGCATTCGTATTTTCCACCTCGAGCTCACTTCCGCATCGAGAATGTATCTAGGCGGAGTCTTAACCCGAAAACTTCTATCAGCGAGCGGAAAGCATCACAAAGCACCCTGAGTAGTACTCGGCGAAGAGGGGCCGCGCGAATATGTGTCGGGTAGGGATGCCCCGTCGCCTCGTAAAGCCTAGCAGGTCCGCTCTTTTCTCTCCCTCCTCCCTCCCATCCTCCCACGTCGCTCCCATCCTCCCACGTCGCTCCCTCCCGCGCTCCCGCCCCTCCATCACTCGCTGCTCCACCTCTGTCCCTCACGCACACACACGCCCGCGCGCGCGGACGCTGGGCGCGCGGGGGGCGCGGGGGAGGACGGCGCTCTGTCTCTTTCTCTCGCACTAATGGAATATGATGTCAAGCGGGTGCCGTGCCGCGCGAGCCATAAATCTCGCTGAGTTATCGCCGTTTAAACGACTGTGAAATTAGCGGTTTGGCCCAGGCCGCATCGCCGATGCGCCTCGTAACTGTCTTCTAGGTGCTAAATTTCGCGATACTCCCTTTTATTCCCTCGAGAGGCGCGGACGTCGCTTTTAAGGTGCCTTTCAAATTTTTGCTCGCACGTCAAGCCCTCACTGCTCGACCTATAAACCGCTATTGCTTTAAATATCCCTAGGCTTTCCTCCAGTTCAATTTAACTTACCTCGAGTGGGCTTTTTTTTGTTGTTGTTTGTTGTTGTTTCTTCTTCTTCTTCTTCTTTCAACGTTAAGCTTTCAGCTAATTTCAGCATTTTTATCTACTTGAAATGCTAAAAAATTCGCATCGTCGAGTCGTTGGCCGTCGGGAGGAAAGGGACTTGATTTTCCGTAAGATTTGTCGCGATGACCCGACGGCTACACTACGATTCTTTAATAATATTTCCAATGTTTATTAATCCATGCTGTTCTTACGTCAGATTGAATATTAGTCGAACTCTTATATTGCCCATTCCTATTACAGCTGGGGATTCTCTCATTACAACAGTCTCGTTATAATCGCATTCTCATCTCGCTTTAACCGCCGCAGCGCACAATTGATTTAACGATTAAAAGTGGGCTCACGGGAATCACTCATTGGATGGCAAAATTTCCCGAAACATAATCGAGGACCGACGAATATACGCGCGGGCCCCGGCTCTTCTTCTCCCGGAGATCATATATTTCTCACTCCTGATCGCCCCTCTTCAATGGTGAAAAATTTTTCATATTTCCCGGCTTTTGTGCGCGAGGCTTGGCCGGGAGCATCTTATTCCGTTTTCCCACCTGAAGAATCGGCCGAATTGTAAGGAGCCTCGTCCCGCGAATGCGAATGGGGACGCGCCCAGAGGAAGGTGTCGGACCTTCCGGGAAGACGTAGGGCGAAGCATCTCTCCCCGCTGGGTCGCTCGGCGTCTCGGCCGCGAGCTCACGTGGCCTCCTTCTTAGCCCTCCTCCTCCTCCCCGCTCTTATTTGTCAATTGTCCTTATTGTCGCATCAGCGTCTATTCATGCGGAGGAACGTACGACTTCCCGTCGATCTCACAAACGGGAGTCAAAACTCTTTGGAGTGGTGAGTTACAGGGGCTTTTTATATATTTAGCATTTTGCCGTCAGCATTCAAAATACTCGCATACTACAGGTACTTGCCGCTTTCTCACGGCACACGGCCATTTGTCCTTTTCCTCTGTCTAATGCACTTCTTATAATGGGGCTGATAAAGCTTCGATAAAACTTTCAGGGAGGATTCCGGGAGAGGACCGACGCGTATTTTCGCCGTATTACATTATTTCGTTTGATTAATCTCCCGAGTCTCTTAGATTCTGCAAACTGTCTTGGATTCACTCGTCTTTTCTTCGCTCGTCAATTCTTGGTGGTCTCGATAAAATTTCACTTCTCAAAATAAAATGCTCAATTTTCTGTTTTTTATAACTAGAAAAGAAAAGGACAAAAAACAAAAAAACAAATAAAAACAATAGGTTGCAAAGTGCAAAGTGTAGCGCTGCGTTAAAGAATGCTTTTCAATACGTTAATACTGCGGAACGGCAATTATTATTATTATTATTATTAAGCTTCTAGGAAATATAAATAAAGCGAGTTAAATGTATGTCCCCGCGTGATTGATTGTGATTGAACGCGATGCATTTGTACTTTTAATTTTTATAAGCAGTTTCGAAAGAAAAAGTCTCTTATTCATTTGGATGATAATCAGTGGGTATAAATTATATATTACTAATGAGTAATTATCTGTCGTAAAATCATTTCAAGTGAAATAATACATTTCAAAGGTTAAACCTTTGAGCGACGAGTCGTTTCAAGAGCAACAGCCTTTTATCTATCTCTTATAGATACATTACGACTCATAATTCATTTATACGAGTCCTACGAGTTCTAAAGCTGTTTTAATCTTCGGCCGAATGGCAAGTGAACCAACTACTGACAACTAGAAGTTTTCGAAAAATAATTTATGGACCAAAAATTCGCACTGTTATTTCATATCGCGTTAAAAGATACTTTGATATTCGTTTCAAGCTCTTACTTTTTATTTTTTATACAATTGCGTGGTTAGCATTGAGGAGGGGAAAAATAAAAAATTATAAGCAATGCTTTATGTAAATGTTAATGCCACTTTTCAATTGTGAATAACGTTTATTGTTTCAACAATTGTTTCAACGAACGAACAAATATTCCAATTTATCGGTTTTTTTTTTCATTTTTCTCTTCTTCAAACGACTTGTTATTCGAATGCATAATTTCCGTAGGCTATTTTCCTGTTGGATTACGGCAAATATTGCACTCGTCACAGTGGATTGTTAAATTGTAAAATATAACAAAGTCAGGCTGAATTTATTAAGCAACTTTTATAAAAAGTGCACGAATATTTTTTAAGATTCAAATGTCTTTGTGCATAAATAGCGTTAAAAAAAAAAAACAAAAAACAAGCGCACCATCATTTAGTTGTAGAAAAATTTTTTTAAAAAAACTCATCATTTTTGGCACAAAAGAATTTCACGTCAATGCCTACAAGTAATTGTAATTTATGAAGGATTTCTATTGCAGACTTTCATTTGGATTTCACGTGCACTTAGGAATAAGTATGTAAGTATTTGAGCGAATAATGAAACGAGAGATAATGTATAGGGTTTTAAAATTGCCTTCTCGAATAATAAATTATTAGCTGAAACAATAATCAATGCTTGCTATCTGGCATTCGTGTGAGCGGCCGTAGGATAATGATTTTAATATTGAAATAACTTGAATAGAGCAGATCATACGTGAATCGACAGTCTCAATTTAAAGGCAAAGATCCCATCGCGCAAATGAAAGGTCTTAATTTCAATTCCCAAGCGTACAAAGCCATTTTTCTTTAAAGCTGCTCTCCCTCCGACCTCCGAATAAATCTTCCTACGCTTTACGCGGAGCTTGTTTCAAGTCTAATTCCTTTTTGCTAGGAATTGGTAAGAATTTGAAAATTTCGTTAATAAACGGCCCATCCGCCCTTTATAAGAGCGAGGCTCGCTTCGACGTGGAATTTTACGTTTTCATAGGTGAATAATAGAATGAAAGCGGCAAGTCTTGACGGCGCGTAACGATTCTTCCATTAATAGGGACACTAATAGGGAAACTGCGACTTGAACAGAGAAGGGCCAATTATTCGCGTAGCGGATAATCTTTGTTCTTCCTGGATTTTTGAAGTGGCAGGGACAGACACAGAGAGAGAGAGAGAGAGAAGCGCGCGCGCGCGCGCGCTCTCACCGGCCGATCGATAACACTCGGACAAATAACTGACGAAGCGTCTTGACGTTTGTGACGAATGGGGGAGCTCGCCCGAGAATAAAAGAAGAAAGTGAAAACAGAAAGCGCAGAAGCGTATCGAAGGTGCATGGAAATGGACGCACGTGGAAGCGGAAGATAGCGCGCAGGTTGCCAGTCTCGGGGCAAAAAGTGCGCAAGCGCCGAAAATCTCAAGCCACTGGACGAGACGAATGGGTCCGCTGTCTGTATCGAATATCCTCTTATGCGAGAGAGAGCGAATTACACGGATCAGATCCCACGAATGCGCCTATCAATCACGATATAGGATGCTACTGGCCGGGATTTTGGATTTTTCGCATGTTTATTACTTCGTTCAGCTTTCCTTTTCAGTTTTCCTTTTTTTTCCCTCACATCCTGGCGCGGATCTCTTTGACGACTGGAGTCGAGTGGAATCAACTGACCGGATGATTTGCACCGTGAATCGATCTTCTTTCTTCCCGTTTTTTTTTCTTCCCTCCTCATTCTTTCAAACATTTTCACAAAGCGGCAATGATGTCTCCACATTGTTCATCGATACTCTTCATCTGGCGATTCTCCTCTGGATAAGACGCTTCATTTTGCTACATTTTTAAGCTATCCGTGCAGCTACTTCAACTGTAGAATAACATGTACGTCTTATACATATATATATATATATGTGTGTGCACCGTGAAATTGTTCTGATCGATAGACGAACAATTGAGTACTAATGCGACTTGTCAATTATTACCCAAAAAACTTTCAAGTCTCAATCTATTAAAGTAATACTTGGTTGCTTGAAAACGTTAGTTGTTGTTGTTGTTGTTGTTTTTTATTAAATTTTTGCATAATATTATGCAGGAATGCAAAGAAAAACGTGTGAAAGTTTTGTGTTTTTGCAGCTCTTCCAGATACATCAGCCTTGGACAATGAATCGTCATCAGCAATTAAATAGCTGAATAATAGTTTTCAATAGTTAATGAACAATTGTACGTATAATCGAATGCCAGCAACAAGAAAGACAGCCCAAGCTTGGACGATTTTAAGCGTACGTGTGCACGCGTATGCGCGTGTGAATGCGCGAGCGCGCGCGCGCGCGCGGTTATGTACGAAGTACCGCATTATTGTGTCCCGAAAGCCGGCCGTAATTTATATTAGGCTTTTAGGGGTAGGGGTAGGGGTAGGAGGATATACCTTTTACGAACTGTTAGCAATGGGAAATAGGGAGGGACTTAAGGCTATTTTTTACGTGAGATGTTATCCCACGTAGTTTCCAGCATGTAATATTTTAAGTCTCTCTTACAATTTTATTGAACGGGACTTTATACTGATTTATTTACGATGAAAATGTATTTTACATTTACTTTTTATTCTCACAGTAGCACAAGTTTCACTCTATTTTATGAAATAAAAATTACATCGATTTGAATACACGTGCACTGTGGCTACGAGGCACATTTGAAATATTAGCTTTTAATTATCCAAGAAGGCATCGAGGTCATTGAGCTGCAGTTATAATAGGAAATTGGTGAATCAAGACTTTTTTTAGCCCACTAAATAGATCCATTAAGTAACTTGTGTAAGTCACTAATGCCATTATAAAATGTATCAACTGCAATGATTACGTAAATTGATTATTGTCTATTTAAAATTACCTAATTAATAATGTGCCTGCATACGGTACTTTTCGCAACTATAAGCGCTACGCGAACGAATGCAAAGTTTTATCAAATTTTACCGTTTCGAACTTCAACGATCATCGCCCCACAATGAGCGACAAATATTTATTCCACAATGAAAACCAATGCAGCGTAACATTGTAATCGAATATGCGAAGCTCATGCCGAGGCGACGAATTAACATACCTGCATAATAAAAGGCCATGATGATTAAATGTCGATGCATCATTTTCTTAAATCCCACCTAGTGATGACTGGGTTATTTAGTTTATCAGTTGCTCGCCCGTCATCGGCTATTCACTTCACTCAAACCCATTCAAGCATCCACGAATCTGCCTAAATGATCGGGAGGTGGCGATGTCGCTGTCATTTACGTTGACTCGCACAATCCAGACGAACCGAAGGGGTGAGGGGCAGATTGGCCCAGGTACAAGCCGAGAGCGTATCTTTCATCGCGCGGACCCTCAGTGAAAATGCGGTGCCGGTAGTAGCCAAGCAAATACAGCGAGAGAGAGAGAGAAGAGAGACGGAGGTGGCCAAAATAATCTCACAAAAGGCGCGCGCCGAAAAACGTGCCTCCAGGCGTAACAGAGAGAGCGAGAGAGAGAGAGGGACGAGCGTTTGTCTACAAACAGGATAGCGTTACAAATTCCTTCAAAGAGACCAGCCAACATTCGCATTCAATGGGGCAGTTGGAGCCGCTTCGATACTTTGAATTGGATCCGGGAACGAAATCAGCGGATTAGCCGCTTTCAATGAGCGCGTACGGCCGTACCTTTTCTATGTCTCCATTCCGTTTGCTCTTTCTTTTTCTAGATTCTTTTCTTTCACCTCTGGTCGCATGCCCCCATCTTCCTTAAGCCGCTTCTCCCCATTTCTACTTTTTGACAATGGTGGCGAGCTATTATAGGTGTAATTGAGTAAGTCTCCAATGGAAACTGAACGGTGTAAACAAATTTTCATTGCGATGTCAAGAGTCAGCTAACGCGTGCCTAACGATCTGCTTCCAAACTTGAAATGAACTTTGTCCTTCGAGAGCTGCATTATTAGATATAGCTTGCCTGCATTGAGGATTTTATGTAATAAATTCCAAACCCCCACCCCCACCCCCACTCCCGTGTCATGTGACGAGAATGGGCCAAGGCACTTTCCTTTTCTTACACTTTTGCAATTTGATAATTTTATGCCGATTAGATAATGTGTTATTGCTATGAATTTATGAGCTTTTTTTTTTTTTAAATTTTCTCGTATTTCCGATTATATATTTTCCAGTCCAATTTGGATGAAATATTATCCATTCAATAGTGAATTGCCTTCCGTAAGAACATTTCGTTTCCTAATAAGTCAATCTTACAGTAAAAATATCTCTCTCGATCGTTACGTCACGCCTACCTATTAAACAAGAAATAATGATATAATCGACAGTTATGCATAATTTATAAAGTTGGTCGCTCGTGTCGATAGATTTTAATTTACGCTTGTAAACGCACGGGGATGAGTATTTTTTACGCGAAAATTTTATGAATTTAAATTGAAGCAAGGATAATGAAAAATGATGAAAATGCACGACTCGATTAAACTACGGAGGAACGTAATGTGCGACAGTTTCAAATTTTCACAGATATTTCTCACTTCTAATCTTCATTGTAATAAATCTATTTTTAAAATATCTCTAATCTAACATACTCCTCCTATATTCCTTCATCACCTTTTATACTTTGTTTGCGTCGTATCCATTTCCAAGGTGTTTCGTGCCTTTTATTATATGATCCCTCCCGGCTCCTCCCGTCCCCCCCCGTCCCCCTTCCTCGTTCTGTCGCCCGACCAATGGATTTTTCTGTGCTACTCCGGAAGAGAGAAGACCGGTAAAAATATAAGATGATACCGGAGAGGAGGGACTACCAGCGTTTATATATGTTACACAGAGACGCTTTTTATCGCGTTGAGAAATCAAACAACTCGTGTCTTGAAAAAAATCCTCAGGGGATGCGCGTCTTCCCCTCTTTATCTCATGTTTTACTAAGAGAGTTTCGTTATTAAGACATTATATGTGTATAAAACCTTCTCACGTGCGATTTCTTGTTCCTTTTAAAGTAAAATCACGCATGGAACTTGGCACTGTTAATCGGATAAACTCTGTTCGTATATTTAAGTTTGCATAAACATAATCGATTCATTCGCACAATGTAGATTTCCCATGTTAAAAGACAATAATTTCTTAAATTCTTTCAACAAATTGTTATTTATATATATATATATATATATATATATATATATATACTTCACCTAAGAAGTCTTTATTCCATGTATTATTGTCAAAGCTAAAATACTTTTAACGTTTCAGTTAAAAAAAAAAAGAAAATTATAAACACGTTATGACAAACTAAAAGTTACATTTAAATCAAGGCTCGACTGTTAATATTAGAATAATTAAAATGCATGGAATAAAAATATGACAAGTTTTTTTATATTTAACTTTACATATGTTGGACGATAAATATATTTCTTATTAATCGACGTACCAAAAGTCTTTTCTACGTGATCATTTTTAGATGTATCATTGGATAAGCTATTTATTATAATCCTTTATAATCCTTTATAATTGAGGAAGTGAATTAATTATTCCTCTTGTTGTTGTTTACGAGTTTGTAAGTTGTATCGTGGTATATTAAAATAGAAATAAGTATCCGTATATATTTTGTGCAATTGCATTATTTCATGAAAACGCTTACCTTCGCC
Organism: Ceratosolen corneri; assembly: GCA_030522565.1. Taxonomy (NCBI): domain Eukaryota; kingdom Metazoa; phylum Arthropoda; class Insecta; order Hymenoptera; family Agaonidae; genus Ceratosolen; species Ceratosolen corneri. The sequence continues at coordinate 12,033 of JAPYYT010000582.1, forward strand.
CGTCGACTAATGTAAATGACATTTGTATTTCTAGAAAAAGTGAAAGAATCCGTGTCATAACTCATTAATAATCTTACTGAATTCTGTGAAAAAGGTTAGATTATACTCCTTTCCCACTATTTACATTTCTCACACCAAAAATGCTTTGAGATTACAAAATATTGGCCAAAGCTCCACACAATGGCATTACTACCGCGTTAATAACAAAAAGCCGTATCACACACACACGTATTAAAGCTTAAATCGGGTTACCCTTACTCAACCATATTATACGTTTTTATCCTTGCGATATTACAGTTATGGAAGTAATAAGTGACAGGATTGTGGATGTAGTGAAACATTTAAAAGAATTGCCTTAGCTTTCATATTGGGCATAAGTTTATTAACGGCATGTAACATTATAAAAAATTAGCATATAAAATTACAAGTAGCGACGCAAGCAACTGTTTACTTCTTATTTCATTAATTTTATCGGCAAAGGACAATTGCGTAGGCATCGAATTGAGAATTCTGGCACAGTGTAACGAGGTGACTATATGTTCTTATTAACGAGCTGCATGAGAAAAAGTTATTTGGCAATAAGATCTGCTTAGAAATAGAGCAATAAAAAGAGGCTTGGAATTAAATAAAAATTTATGAATGAGAAGCGATTACATTGTATTAGCAGTTTGTGACAACGTAAAATGGCCATTGTGTCTTGAATTAACATTTCAATGTTGGACGATAGAGAACATTAAAATTCGCCACGATCAGTGAGGATGGAATAATAATAAAAGGAGATGCGGAAAAGGGGTGAGTAGCGCCTAGATAAACGAGTTCGATTCGGTTCGACGGCAAATTTTCTTTTTATAAAGATGGAAATAGATTCGTCGTTACTGTCGCTTATAAAAGAAACAAAATACAAGCTGCCTCGCATATGGGCAATATCAGCATAAAATTACAGAATAGATGCTCGTTTCGCGCAGCAGACGTACTCTATGTGTGCGCGTGTGTGTGTGCGCGCGTGCGTGTGTAGTATGGAAGTAGGATAGGACACCGAGAGACAGAAGGAGAGAGGGTGGGGTGGGAGGAGCGAGACAAAGGGGTAAAGGGCGCACTATCAGAATCACTGATTTTTTACCCCAAAACGTGGCGTTCTCCAACTCATAAATCAAGGGGCGTAAAGAATCAATTACCACTTATCGTCCCGGTAATGCCTCAATTTCTCGACCCCTTTTTCTCTCTCTCTCTCTCTCTCTCTCGATCTTCTATATTTTCACATTAAAACGAACCTGCAGCCACGATCGGCGCTGCCCGACTCCGCTTTCATTTGGAACAACGCGCTCCATTATTGTCCCACCGGGGGATTCCCGTCGATGATTTCGCTAGGTGTACAGCTCGCGTCAGCCCGACACTCCCCACAATGCGCTAATGAGTAAGCGCACAACCAGAGTACAGATGCCATTAAAAGCATAATCCAGGACGGGACGTGCAGCGGCAGCGAGAGTCGGCATTGAAATGCCCGTAATTTCGCAAGAAGCGCCAATCCGATCAAAACAGTCGCGACACGACTGCCGGCGGCGAATTTTAACCGCTCGAGAGCGCGTAAAACTGCGCATTCGCGACGAGGGGAGAGAGAGCGAGTGAGAGAGAGTGAGTGAGAGGAAAGGCTTTGCAAAATCAGCGGGAAGCGCAGGTAACTCTTTTGAGGGTAGCCTCCCTACCCTTCCTCCGCCGGGGGCACCCCGCGAGCACAGCCTCGGCGCACGCGCCCTGGATGCTGGAGTTGGTGCTCGTCGGCCGACTAGCCCGAATCAAAGTGGAAAGTCGAGGCTCGGTTTGACTCGTCGTCAGTCGTTAATGAGTCTCACTGGTGGGTCCCGGAACCAAGAGGAACATCATTACGTAGCAGCTAACTTCGTTGAGCTCGCGCACCCCTCGCGACGGAATAAGCCTATACGTCAGCAGATAATTTAAAGAAATTACGTTGGGTCGGCTTCCTTTTGAGCGAGATTTAATTGAAATTCAAAGGGTAGTTCGTTTAATTTGAATGCTCTGCGTCGGGCTGAGCAATGCTTTAGTCTCTCTCTCTCACTCGCTCCGGCTCTCTCACTCGGGCTCTCTAATTGAACCAACTCGGCTGTTATTACTTTACAAAACAATGATTTTTATACGAGGCACGTTCTATTTCGGTCTGCGTGATGCATTGCTTTTAAACGACTTGGGAGCGTCGGAAGCTGATGTATATACCCAAGGAAATGCCGGCTACCAAGGCTTTGCAATGCATTGCCACGCTTATTAAGACAAGTGTCTGTTGCAGAGCGGCAATATTTCTCGAGTACCTACCTATTGCGTGGGTGGCAAAATTTTCAATTGCCTCTTCATCCAAGCAGATTCTCAACAACTCCAATGTCGATAAGTTTCATGAGAAAAAAAAAGAAAAGAAAAGAAAAAAATCAATGTAAATGATGCAAACGCGCTTGGATAATAGTGCAAGAGCTCGGTCAGTTTCATAAAATATTCCAGGAGCTTTATAATTTAGTCTGCATATAAAATGAGCACTGAGTCAGCGGGATAATCGGATAAGTGGAAAAGCACCCACCAAGATTCTACTACGACAGTAGTACATTATGCTTTTTATTACTTTCGATCATTTGCAGCACTGTGTACACAGATCTGTGCTTCGGCACACTTAATCTCCGCGCATTAAATATTCTTTATGGAGCGAAGCGACGGTGAAAAAAAAATAGTCGCTATTAAAGAAGCCATGAGCTAAGTATTTTTGAAAAGTGCTGCGCAAGAGTGGAGAAACAAGCTTGTTTACCCTTCGTGTTTTTGTTTTGTTTTTTTTTGGCTTCGTTTGGCTTTGCTCCCCCCACCCCCCAACCCCCCGTACTCCCCACCCCCCTCGGGTATCCGCTCGTCTTGGCTTTGCAATGCACATGCAACCCATAGGGATGCTGGATTAGCTTGCATCGTGTAAAACGCCTTTTCGCTCGTAACCGAGCTTCCGTCATTAGAATATCCTGAATCTCCGGGCAGACTCGAGATCTCATTGGCTTATCCGTGTAAATAGTATTAAAGTGGGAACAAGACACGAGACTCGGCGCAAACCGAATCCTTTGAAGCGAAATGGAGTTTTAGCGGATGCTCAGCCTTTGCGCCTCGTATAAATAATCGTTGGAGCGAAGGAGACACGGATTCCCGGGCGGCCATCGCGCCTCGTCGCCATGGAGATGAGAGGAGATGCCCCAGAGTCTCGTATCGATCGCCATCGTCTCCGGCGGAATGCCCCGAGACGCGCGAACGCATTCCCCGGCGAATGAATATCTGTCCTCGCGATCTGGCAATTGCTCAACGGGGTTTTAGTTGCGAGGAGGCTTTTTGAGTTGACGCCACTTGTATTGGTGGCACTCGGCATGCTCGAATCGGCGAGGTACAAGTACCCCCAGTGCTTAAGGTGTACGCCATAATCGAACAGTTATTACGGGCAGCTGCTTATTTATTACTTCAGAGCTTCCCTTCCATACTCACTCGCAAGTAACTATCTTTTTGACACTATTTTGTAAAGCCAATGGGAGGGAGCGAGCAAGCAATGCTATTGGGACGCGGCGGCAGTTGCTAACTACGGCTTTGGACATTCGCGCGAAATGTATTTTTAATTGGTCTGCAGCGCTACTTGGCCTCTTCTATTTTTCTCCGGGGCTTCAATTTTTCGGAACGTTGCCGATTGGAAAGATTCTTTAACAACGTGTATCAATTTTTCTTCTCTCAACGCTCTTTGCTGATTATATAATCGCTCGCTAGCTGTGACTGACGTTCTATTAAATGGCAGAATTCCACGAGTTAGTGAGCTAATTCGATGGACGTAGCGCGCCTCTCAAATAGTAAATCCATTCGATTCTACGTGACTGGCCGTCCTCGCAAGTGACTATTAGCTTTCCAACTCTTGCCGTTGCCGATTGCATTGCATTGTCCGCTAATGTAACGGTAATCACGAAGCTCTGTTGGCGATAGGGAAGCCCTCGATTATTAACATATTATTGATTATGGATAATACTGTGCAATGATAATCAAGCTCGCTCACCTGCTTCGGCTCCAGCTCCTTACAGCCACTGTCTATCGTGAAATATCGATTGTCTAAGGAGCAGTTGAAAGCCGTTGTTTGTTGAAAAACATTTTTGAAATTGATCGATGCTGGCTCTTTGCTTGTCACGACAAAAGGGCCCCGAGGTTGTGGTAAAGTGCTTTGACCAATGACAGGGAAGCTTGAAACGCGAGTGGATCATTTCAATTTTAAATTCGCGTATTAATTACGTTATATTTATTATCTCTCTCTCTCTCTCTCTCTCTCTCTCTCTCTCGTTTTTTTTTACAAATGGCTCTCACATGAAATCACCAGTTGCGCTCGACGTCGCTTTGATCGTGGCGTTCGTTGTTCCAATTATACAGGGCTCGAATCGAACGTCCATGGCAGTTTCATTATTTGCCGGCACGGAAACAGTTTTTGGACATGCAAATGAAGGCTCGTCGACCTAAATCAATTCATTTAACAATTTTTAAATATTTCTGCATTTCAAGCGTAAACATTATCGCCAAACAATTTATATATTATCGAGCAGTTAGTGCATCGTTCGTGTGCATTGTTTATTCGTTTATATTTTTTTGCTTTTCTCTTTCCAATTCTTACTTTTGCCAAGTACAAAGCACTAAAAGTCGACCGTTAATTTGCAACTTATAATAGTATTGTAAATTCACTCGATACTTATGTCGCGTACGCGAGCACGACCAAAGGACACGCACACCAATGCCAATTCGTTACCGTAATATCGAAATCACACGGATGCCTGCTGCAGTTTTTTAATTGAAGACTAAAATCGACGAATGCTCCTAAATTCGATGCTATCTTGATTGGTTTTTCCGGAAGTGGTGGTTTTGCTATTAGTTCCAATTCGTAAAATAGACTCCCAAGTGCATCGCTAGTTATTTCGAGGGTTATATTCTGTTCGCACGGTGTCAGGGGCAGATATTCGATATTAATATTTTTCTGCAACAAACGACAGATAAATTGGCTTATCAATGGAGACATGCTCCTCTCGCTGTCTTGGCGTCTTAAAAGAATGATCAATTAGATTTACGAATGACGAAGGATCCAGTGTTGCCGGTAGCCCGTGAATGGTTATATCTTCGATAATATTATTTGCATCGAACGTTACCTCTCTATTCTCGAGCGGATTTTCAATCTTCAGCGTATGAAATATTACATTGCGCGCGTAAGTAGTCAATTCGATAGAATCCTCTATCTTTGGTCCACTCACTACGAACTCGACATCGTAACATTGACAATTTTCTTCGCGATCATTAAATGTTATCTAAGGGCAAAAGACAATCGCTCTACATAAAGCTTATAATTAGCATTATTTTATAAGCGCGTTTATTATAATGTGAAGTACCTTGTAGTTGAAATGGCCTTCTCTCTCAAAGTAAAAGGGACAATCGTGATAAATTTGCTTCTTAGCCGGCACGTCCACTTGAAATCCCGGAAAAACTGCCTACAATTAAAATAATTAAGTGTCTCGGGCATGCTGAGTATTTTAATGAAAGCTTATTGTATTTAATAACAACGGGGTGTTGCGAGTGATTTACATTATCGACAATATCTAGGGGCTCGATTTTGCAAACAAACGTTTGGCATTTCTCGCTGCTGTTATAAATGCTCAATGACTCGATAAATTTCTTCTTAACTGGCACTTCTCTAAAGATTTGTTTCGCGCAAGCACTCGGAACATAACGTCCACGCAAATTATATAAAATTGGCTGCTTCCCATCAGGCACAATAATAATCAATTTAGCCTATCGATATTATTATTATGAGGCATTTAAACTCATGAGCAATATGTAATGGAATTGTCAAGGTTGTAAAATTATACCGTGTCAAAGCTATCATCGGTAGTGATTTTATTAGGCTTATACGTGATCGTGCACAGCTCCTCTGTCTTTGGATCTACAGAGAATTGTGAAACCGTTGTAAAGCATTCGCCAATAATTATGGGTTTCAGGTGCCAAGTTCTATCCGAATCATTACATATTTGTATCACTTTATCCTCGGTCGGACAAGTTTCCGCTAAAAAGTCAAGTTTTTCCGTTGGTTCGGGCACGGGCGAACAACTGCCCGTGACGTTTAACGATAAACTTTCGTGACTTTCTAGTGCTAAAATAAACTGAAGAGAATGCGTGTGCAAATTATTTTCATAATAATTCGATATATGTTTCGTTTTTTTACCTGCGATTTAATACAAGCAACTTCGCAATTTGCTTTAAAAGTGCAAGTGAACACGATTTTACTATTTCCCGAGCAGTATCCACTCGATGGTACTATATCGAAATGTAATGAATTTTCTTCCTTTTTCCATCTAAATCTACACGGAAATATATATTCGTATACATAAATAAAACGGTCGGATCAATCGATTGCATTAATTAGACTACTTACCTCGAACCATGCTCGCCATTATTCGTGAGCATGAATTTTTCTTGTGCCGTGTAGCCTTCGAATATTGTACCGAATGTTATGTACGTTCTATTTATATAAAAATTAGATGTTGTGCAGCTTCCCTTCACGATCGTTAAAGGAAGTATCAATGAATCTATTCTCAGACCCAAGCTGACCTTTAACGACTTGACTCTGTGTAGGCCGTTAAATTTAATTGTCACTTCCATTTCCATATTTTGTTTCAAGCGTTGCAGTCCCTTTGGCGAAAAGTCGATCAAATCGCCAATATCGAAGGACTTGGTTGTACAAGCTGTTACTTCCGATCCCGGCGAGCACAAATCCTTCGATACATTAGCCGACTGCGATGAAACTTCTTTCGGATCGTTCCCTTCCTCTCTATCCCCCCAAGAGTACTCGATTATTTCTATTTTTAACCTGACCGGCACACACCCCTCGTTTCTTACGTAAATTTTTCGGCTCAAGCATTTTCCAATGCCAATTGTTCCAAAATTTACGTACGCGTCGCAAGGATTCTTCAAGAAGATCTAAATGCAAATGTACATTTACCATTTTTATGTTCAATGCACCGCTACAATTATCATGTATAAACAACTTATTGCTGAATATCATTGGTAGGGTCACTTTTAACTTTAATATATAACTTTAATGTAAATGAAATCAAATTACTTACTCTGTATAGGGTGCCTCGACCCTCTACGAGTATGCTTTGCTTAATGGACAAATTAATCGTTGAGAAATATAAAACTTGTTGATAAATTTTTTCGTCCCTGGGTTGAAAATGAATAGGGATTGCGATTGTCGTATTCGGAGGCATTGCGTGCTCTAATTGCTGAAGATTTACTTTGAAATGGGAATTATCGTCGTAAGTACAGTTGAGCCTAGAAAGCAGTTAAAAAAAGTTAAGTAAAGTGTGGGGGAAGATGATAGGGTCTTGCGCTTTAATAAGTTCGATAATTACGAGCAGAATGTGTTTTGATGATTTGTTATGTTTAGGTCGACGGAATATTTCACTCCATTTTGTAATCCGATATAGCAAGGTCCAAAATTATAGTGACTAAAGCTAAATTCTATCGGCATGTTTTTGCCAAATATATTAAGTTTCATTCGATAGGTGGGACCATACTTTATCTGTTGAAATATTTTAGAATGACTTTTTTTTTTTTTCCCAGTTAAAAGTTATGCTTCAAGTTACCTGCAATGAAAAATTATAGTTTCGCGTAGACAATTTTTCCGTGGCTACAACATTAAGGTAGCACATTGTGGTTGAATTTCCATCAATTCTCCCTTCTCTTTCAGACACTGAAATTGTCAATGTACTTTCACGTATCTTACTCAATGTCCATGAATAATCGAAGGCAATCGGCCCAATATTCGTCAATTTGAACTTGAGTATTAATTCTTCGTCGAAAATGATCTAAGGCATTAATCGTACGTGCATTCTCGTATTAATTAATTAATCAAACGTCTCTCTTTAAAGATATGCAGGATTGGCTTACTTGTCCAATGTCGATTATATTATCACAATTTGTTAAAAGTTCTCTGTCCTCGTCGTCAGCGTCAATGTAGATTAGCACGGGGTTCAATTCAATTACTTGGGCCATAATTGGCACCTGGATTGGCTTTCTTAATTTTTCAATCTGACAATGGACATTGAAAATATGTGTCCCTATTAACGATGCCGTATACTCGATGCTAATAAGCAATTATCTCTATTACGTAAGTATTTAATAAAGGCATAATCGTTGAATTGAGTCGGGGGTTTTACTTGAAAGTGTGAGTTGCATTGGCTTTCAGAGTTCCGGAGAGGGGGCAGACTGTAATGTTTTGACGTCGTCCTTCAGTGTGCAAGGAATCGACGTCAATATCGAACGACAGTGGAAAAACTTCATTGTTTATCAGCTCAAATGAACTGCATTTCGATTCGCCTAAAGAGATTCAGTTCGATTCAGTTAACGAGTGGCAAATTCAAGCGCCAAATTCAATACTTTATACAAAAGATTTATTTACCCAGGGCAGAGGTTGCCAATTTTATTAATCTATTTCTGTAAGATATCGAGGGCTCTGCAACGTTGATTACAACGAGGAAGAGAATTGTAAGATTGTACTTTTTTATTTCAAACTGCCAGAATGATTCGAATAATCCGACATTTTCCGGCACAATGCAGAACGATATCGCTTTTCTTGTGCCACTTGCAACTACATCCGTTTCTGATAAGCATTGTAAGGTCAGCAGGCCTTGAAATGCCGTATTCGATAATCTTACGAAGTTGTAAGAAAAGTCGTTGCTCGTTGGATTTACCAGCTGAATGTGCCTGTTTTTTTGTTTTTGTTTTTCGAGAATAATCAGCAAATGAATTAATCGTGTATCGATATAGAGGTAAATTGATAATTGATAATGGTGACGGAACCTTTTGCTGCATTCCCCGACGCCCATTACACTGAACTCAACAATTCTCATGTTATTAATTGTATTGGAATCGGCAAGACTGTAGCCCGATGGCAATGGCAGTTTGGCGTCTCTTCTGCCGCTCGTGAGATAATCGCTTTCTTGTATTTCAAAGTGACAATACGGCAATAAGCCCGTTGCATTGATAACAATATTAAACGCTTCAGTGGTTGGATTTAAATTCTCCACTCTAAACAACGGTTGTTGAAATTATTGATATTGGGTATTTGGACAATTTGAGTGTTAATTAGCGTGGCAAAGCCTAACAAATGAGATGTCCAACAATTTTCTTTCATTGTCTTTAGCAAATATAGCTCGCAGAGGAGATTCATTCGGGATTTTAAAACGCAAAGTGGAATTATATCGTTGGGCATATGATTTGTCAATTGACCGATACCAAATGCGCGCGTTCGCAATTATAATTGTCGTACTTGCAGCGAAGATACGCTTTGTACTGAAAAGCGTCCATGGGGGCGAAATTCAACGTGAAATCAGCAGTACTTTGGGGCTCGATGCTGCCCTGCTCAGGCTCAATTCGAAATGGCCAATTATCTCCTTCTATCCAAGTATCTGTGGTGCGATTCGTTAAGCCGGCCGAGCTGCTGAATAGGTCGGAAGACTCGAACGACTGCTGCATCTCTTGAATTGCAAATATTATTTATGAAGAGAATTAATTTTCGGATGCTCCAATTCCAACTCGGCGAAATTTACCGTCTAACGCTTGTAAATGCTCGTCGCTGCACCCGGTAGTTTCGGTGCACGAGCGCGCGCTTTGTTCCTCGCCCGTAATATTAGATTCCCAATTTGAAATTGACATTAGCTTGCAGTGGGAGAGTCGAAGAGGATACTGCTCGTCCATTACTATGTCCCACGAGTAATTGAGATTAACCTTCCCTGTGTTTTCTAACGTGACTTTGTAGTTTCGGGACTGTATAATTAATCGGTAGAGGCAGCGTTAGGGACATTGATGTGTGTGTGTGTGCGCACGGCGATTTCAGTTTTTACGGTAATAAAGCGAGGCCACCTCGTAAACAAGATGCTTACTTGAAATATCGGGGTATCGTCAAAGTCGATGGATTTTGTGTCGCAACGATAGTGAGAATAGTCAACGATTGCGGAAATCCAAAGCTGCAATTGCTGGAACGCTTCGGACGTAATTTTGTATTCCGGCTCCTCGGTTTGGGTTAGCACTTTCTTATAAAACTTATCTTCTTGGCAAACCTCCGACCCGGACGAAGCTATATACTTCTCCTCCCAAGAAATACTCAATTGCCTTGTATCCCAATGTGACTCGATTTCTGGCTCGCTCAACTCTATTTCATACACCACGCAATCTATCGACATCTGCAATACGAAGAAAGAACCTTAACCTTTCCAAAACAATATATATGAATAATTTATTGTTTGTTAATTAAAAAACAATGTACGATTACTTCGGATAATGTAAGGGGCTCGGAGCTGAGAAATGTGGCGGTCAGTTCTTTAAAGTTTTTCGGCGCCAAATGTCCCGCGGATGGCGTAAACACGACATTTGGATGTAAATTGAATTCGAAACGAAAGCGTCGATTGAGCGTCTTATTCACTATTTTGAAGTTGATGTTATACATCTGATTTAAAAAGCATCTTTCGTAGTCCAATTTATAAACCAGTGGAATTGAATTTGATGCCTCGTTCGATGCACCTTAAGGATGTAACAACGCATACTCGAAATTATTATTTTCTACATTGTGAATAATTGTAAATAATTTTTATAATAAATACACTGCTCGATGGAACTTGTTCGAGATCTCTGTCCGTCATTCTGTGAGCTTGTTCGTTCATTATCATCCGATAGAGGCGAATCGATGATGTCCAGATATTCAAAGACAACGTCCTCGGTAAATCCTTTTCCAACTAAATCAATTTCAATGATTTCATACGGATTTCTCTTCATTAGAACTTTCAAACGACTTGCGTACATCTTAGCCTTCATTGGTAAGAACTGAATCTTTATATTTACAATGCCTCCAGGAATAATCGATACATTCAAGCTTCTCGCAACTACACAATCATTATTAAAATCATTAATCAGTAATGCAAAGAATCAAATTCATTGGCCAATGTAGCTTTGTCTAATCTATCGACTCACCCTCTTTATGAATAACACAATTATTCGACAAATAATCGTAATCTGGATCGAGAAAAATGCCATAGGCATTACTTTTATTATCTATTAGCTTAATGGTAAGATTATCCTCCACTTGTCCGACATTTTGAATTCTGCAAATTTTTTGATGCTTCTCGCTGAGAAATGACAAACCAAAATCAATTGCTAATTTTTCGTGAGATTTTAATGAAGGCTCGAGTACGCAGATCTGAGGCATGAAACTTTCTCCTTCTAAATCAATGCACAATGCTTGTAGTTGTGCGTTCTCGGGTAAATCCAATTTCATTGTCAGTGAAGCGGAAAACTTCTGTAAAATTATGAAAAGGTTTTTCTCTGTTAAATGTACGGAGAGACGCTATCGTGTAAATTATATATTGCACGTCGCACTCGCACTACGCACTCTCTCTCAGCATTTACACAACATATTCTCATGTATTCATTAGAGAAAATAGTATGTAGGTATAGTTTACCCCTAGTGTAGTTGGGGCAAATGTAATTGTGAAATTTTCTTTGCTCATTGCCGCAATACTTAATCGATTTGTATCAACTTTGAAAACGTCGGTACATAAATTGCTTCTCGGAATTTCTATAATTACGTCTCCATTAATAAAGCTAATATTGCGTAATGTGGCGCAAATGGTGTAAGAGCTTTCGATGCAGACGCGACAAAAATATAAACAGTTGGTCGCTTTCGAGAAAATGGAATGTTCGCCAAACTGAAAAATTCAGAATATGGTTTTAGTTTCATTGACAATAGATGCACATTTTGACGCACTTTTTATATTCAGCATATTGAAATTATCAATGAACAAGTTTCACGTGACAATATGGAATAAGTCTTACGATTATATTGGATTAAATAAATTTATAATTAAACTTAATAATCTCGTTTCATTTTAATTTCATTTATTTTTTATTCGTCGCTCTAGTTTTTCCTGTAATTCTCTGAATTTATTATATTGCTGAGGCATGAAAATATATAAATAAAGTTTTTTACCTCGATAGGGTAAACAAATCGTTCGAATGAATCGATCACGTGGCTCTCGATAAAAATCTCATTAAAATTTTTAAAATCGATATCGGGTGCACAGACTTTAGCAACTAATGATAATTGGCGATTTTCTTCGTCTGCCGGTAAGCTTTCTGGTACGAGGAAAATTAATTTCTCATCGAAGTGTCCGAAAGAATTGGGAGAGCAGTAAACAGTCAACATATCTACTTGTCCAGGATCCAATTCGCCCATCATCTGATCCAAATGAAACGGCTCCCATCTCGACTTGTCACTACACAGACACAAGCAATGTTTAATCCAATATTTATAGATTAATGAATAGAAGAAACTTGGCTCTCTCTCTCTCTCTCTTACGCTGTGTTGATTGTTGCCACTTGTTTTGATGATCTCTTGGCACATTTTGGATTGTTCTTGCCGCGTTTCTTATCGTTTCGAGCCGCTTTATGTTGATTGGTCATTGATTGGTTAACGACTGAATATTTTAAGGGAAATTTTCCGGTATTTGAAACTTTTAATTTCATTGCTTTTGTTGACTTTAACGCAACAGTGCCAAAATTTAATACTGGATGTGGTTCTATTGAAAATCTTGATTAAAATTCAAATATGCATTAATTAGCTTCGTATATATTATAATTGATGAGGAGTTTCGAGTATAATTATGGAATGGTATTGTTTAATTTAAAGGGCAATTTCAAGTGAGACGAGCAATTTAAAATATTCTCCTTTTAAAGGTCAATTTTAGCTGGTTTTGTGCTATAAGTATAAGTGTTTCTCATTAAACTTCTCGAATATTTCCGTTCAGGGTGGCTACATTGCTCAAGTGCACAGCATAATATGAAATTACGGACAAGTTGTACTAAATAATTATACCAAAGAATTATAATCCCTATAAAGCAAACTACCCACCCAACTAAATAACATTTCAAAAACAATGAGTTCATTCAATAAGCATTCCGAGCTTATGTGTTTGTATGTATTATAGTTGAAGATAAACAAATTTTACCGAGTATAATATGAAATGGCCGAGATATGTATTATGGTTTCGTTGAAGGTCCCGATGTTTTTGTAAGGCTCGACAATCGTACATTTGAACAATGGAACAGACTTCAAAGTGATTTCAATGGACGGCGTATACATTACCTAAAAAATACATAACATTATGTGTGAGCGACCTGTATTGTCAACAACTAGTCAACTTATCAATAATGGTAATAATGTTAATAATAATAATAATAATAGAGCTACATTTATCGTTATCGGATGCTTTAGGATTAGTCCTGTTGTCGATTCAACTTTGAAATCGTTTTTCAAAATCGCTATTATATCCGGATTATAAAACTTCTTTAAAACGTCGAACTCCTGGTACTGAATTCTTTAAGAGAGAAATCAAATTATTTCTATTCAATTAGACATTGTTTAGTGGTATTGAAGCAGATACAATATTACTTATATTCTATTTCATAGGAGCCCAAGTTTTTTATGACAAAAGATTTCTTCTCCGTAGAGCCGACTGTCATTTTATTAAAATCTAGAGTATCGGGGCTCAACTGAAAATCAATGTCGTAAATTTCTGCAATGATTGCGATATTATCAGTCGCTATTGGCTCCGTACCATTTTCATTCAAAGATAATTGAAAAGTTAAAAACTTTGTCTCGGCTTTACCAACCTACCAAATCGTTCGTTATATTTATTATTTTTTGACTGCAAGTTTATTGCACAGAATTCGTTAAAGTTTTTAGTTAAACATTAAGCATAATTATACTCTGTTGGCGTAATATTGCAATTCTATATCGCAATGTCCTTTATACTTTAGCTTCCCTTCTTTCGGCACAAGTTCAATCGAAGACTCAGTTGTGTGCTTTGTGAGACGCCAATAGACAACGATCGCCGAGTTATTCCGTATAACCATCGTACGTTTTTCCATTGTGTTTAATAATATTCTATCGAAATTTATTTCTTTCGGCTGCAACTCCACATCCAATTCAATGCCATTGCACTCGAGCTAAAAAATCAATTCGTTTATGTAATTAATGATTGTAAAAGAGAGAGAGAGAGAGAGATACACATATAATTGAATAGAATTAAATTGTATTGCCTGAATGATTTCTGGTTTATCATTATGATTTATTGATAGCATTAAACTGTCGGTGATAGTACCGAATTTGAGTGCACATGCTGCCACGTCAATTGTACCTACGTCGCCTCCCTATAATATAATATAAATGCACAGTTTAATTAAAGTTTCGGCTTACTTTTCGACGACAACTCAATCAAATGATTCAAATTTTACGAAAATTCGCAATATTACGGGGGAATATTTTCCTCGAGAATATCAGAATTTATTTAGTGACGCTTAAGCGTGGAGTGAAAACAAAGAATTTATAAATGTAAGAATTCTTACTGGGATTTCCAACTGTCGAGTATTGATGTGAAAGTATTGGTATTGCTCGTGAAGTAGCGAAAAATTTACTACGGCAGAGACCGCTGAAATGTTCTTGAATTTAAATCGAGTCTCTTTCTTAAAAGTCCTAATTACAGAATTGCGTACGTGAATGTCGTGTTATCTTACTTTAAATGCTTTAAAAGATAATGTATTCCTTAACCTGTCGTCCGAACGTGTCACTATTATACTTCCAAAATCGTAGACTTGCAAATTCAAATAGTACATGGGCTTGTGCGATTCGCTTACTTTAGCATTTTTCACCTACGAGCACACATTACAAGCATGTAAATACATTTTTAACTAACGATTGAATGTAGCGGTAAGTCGCTCGCAGTACATTACACATAATGCAACGCCATTTGATGAAAAAATTTCACCCTCCGATCAATAAAAGTACTTAAAAATAAACATTATACGACGAATGGTGGTGGTGGTGGTGGTGGTGGTATTAGTGGTATTAAACGGTAAAAGCAGTCACCCTGTCGAAAACGGAGCAAGGGTTGAAATCTAATTGAGGAATTTCAGCGGATCCTGTAGCACTTATTTTAAAAGTCGAGATTGCATTGTCGACCAGAGTTAAGAGAAATTCCCTCGCGAAAGATCCTACTTCCGTTGGATTAAATTCAATCCTGAATTCACACGACTCGTGTGGCTCCAACAAACAGCGCCCATCCAGAATATCCCTTGTTTTGGCCGATTCCTCGTTATCATTTTTGTTTGAAATTATTGATTCGCTCATTTCGGTCGAGGCTGTGGAGATATTCTTGGTCTTGCGCGGCAAGAGCGTGAAAATCCCTGGAAATTCGTTCAACTTATGTCTTCGTGCTGTTTTATTATGGCATAGTAGTACGAGTTAAGGAGCGATTTGTTTGTTTAATCGTGTATTTATCAATTTTATTTATTGTTTGAGAAGAGAATGAGATGAGATAAGGCAAGATGACGAGAATAAGAGAATTTGACGGAATCTTTTAATTTTAGAAATAATATGGTCGTCCTATTTAAATTATTGTTATGCTGTTTGAATTTAATAAATAACCTTTCTGTATACAACATTTTTCTAAATATTTACCCGTTTGCAGTGCCGTAGACATTTCGTATTCCTTTAACACGGAATGCGTTTGCGTTTGCATAGTGGGTTGCATTTTATTTTCACTTGCTAAAAATATTTTCACCATTATTACACATTTTATACATTACGTGTAAAAAAAGTCTGAACGAGTTAGCTTACAATTGCGGTTCGGAAAAGCTTTGAACATTAATGTTACTTGCGAGACCGTAGCGTCGTACATCTTTTTCTCCCAAGGATCCTCCGACAAAACTTGCCAGATGAAAAAATCATCCGTTAACTATTGAAAAACGAATTATTCCCTCATTTAATGGTGTAAGACGACAAACAAATGCAGTGTCTTAAAAATTGAAGCATTACGCAATTAAAATAAGCCGAGTATAATAAAAT
Source organism: Ceratosolen corneri (assembly GCA_030522565.1). Taxonomy (NCBI): domain Eukaryota; kingdom Metazoa; phylum Arthropoda; class Insecta; order Hymenoptera; family Agaonidae; genus Ceratosolen; species Ceratosolen corneri. Next base: position 28,030 of record JAPYYT010000582.1, read on the forward strand.
TCGTACCAATGATTTTTCCCCTGATTTATTTATATTTTCAAGCAGTTTGTTTAGATTATTTTGATAGTCTTGCATTGCGCTAGAAACTTTGTCAACGTCCTGAAAGTTACTGTCCTTTTCTACGTAATATAATATATCAGTCAGAGGGAAATGAGAATTAGGCAATGAAAAAGAAAATTTTTTATAACAATTTCTACTTGTAATTGTGTTATCCTTGTTCGATTCATTGGGATTTACAGGTGAAAGAGCATCGGCACAGTCACATTCTGCAGCTGCGACTTCCGATTTACTTTCCATCCCTGTTTCTGGCACATTCGTCTCCAATGCCTTCGTTTGCTGCCAAATAATGAAAATTAATAAGACGAAGGGACATACGTTTTCTCGCTTCTTTTATGAATTAGAATTAATAACCATTTGTTGGCGACTTTTAAGGCAGAAATTATTATACAAAATCTTGTCTTCTTCGGACAAAAGATCAATTTCCGATAAGCTGATTTTCGGAAAACTCTTTATAAGATTATCGATTCTATCTCTTTCTGCTTCAGCTACCAAATGAAATAATAGTCATTCTTGGTACAATTATACACTCAAAGCACATAATATTATAATTGCAGCAAACCTTTGATGCTATTTAATTTTTTAATCCTAGACTCGTACAACTCGATAGAATTGTTAAATGTTATGAACCAATGTATTTTAACGTTTCCCGTGGCCTCCAATAGTACCTTCAATGTGTTAGATTCCTGTCTTATGACGTCATTGTTCAATGTTTGTAAAACGTAGCCATATTTGAATTTTGACTTTGACAAGCTGTATTAACAAAAATATTAGCCGTGCACATGAGTGTATTGTAAAGTGAATTAAATTAAGTAAATCAAAGCCCTCGGCTGACTTTTATAAAACTATTTGCACCTTTCTCGGAAGATATCACGGAAGAATTCTTCGTTAACATCAGGCAAGATAATTTGTTTCTTGTTGGCGATGCCCTTATTCCTGACGCTCGCCTTATCCTTTGATTTATATAAGCTAAACGAATCCGAGAATTCCAAGTCGTTTAGGCCTTGTATTATTATTTCAAATTTATGTTCGTACAGGCTGTACGGGTCCATCTTCTCCAGCTCTTCCGTCGTCGGCAATTGCTTTGACAATTGCTGAATTTTACTTACAACGCTAACCGAGCTTTTCTTGTTTGACGTAGCGGCGATTTTACTCGTCACTTCCTTGTAGCGGCTGTCAATTTTTTTCGCCAAATCTCTTGCCTTCTCATCTTCGGCAAAAGCTGCGATCTCAATTAACAGCTGATTTAGATTGAGCAACGGTAGGTTCAGGCCTCTCGCACATCGACACGCCGTTTCCTGATATTCTACGAATTATGAGTAATACACCTTATAAGCTAATCGCTCTTTACACGATTAAACAAGTATTTGAACGTTAGAAATTATTGACCGATAATTTATGTGTCATTCTCATCTGGAATGCACAAAAATTGTACAAATAATATTTTACAAATTATTTATTCGAATCGATTAGCAAAGATATGATTTTCATTTTTAGTGTTACAAGAGCTGTACATAAGTTTTTAGTTCTAAAATAATAAACATTATTTGTTAATAAACAATTAAGTCATATATATATATATATATCATATGTATCATATGTATCACTTGTGGATAAATATTGTATAGAGGATCGATTGATGCAAATAAACTACTTCGATATACGCAACCAAGTAATTAAAAATGTCTAACATGTAATAAAGTAATAAATATACCTGTAAATGGTGCTCCATGAAAAATTATTACCAGCTTCTTGTCAAATTCAACAGTTTGTTCGGCAAAATTGGATGTCGTACTTGCACGATGATTATCGTATAACTCGGATAACGGATCTTTCATTATTTGGGAAAAATTTAAGTCTCTGTGTAATTTATCGATATATGCTAAACGAAAAAAAAAACCAAATTTCTTCGGTAAATAAATTCTGATTTTATAAATTGATTATTTTCATAACATAAAATGTCGAAAGCTAATTAGTAGTAATTAAGTGGATACAAAATCGTTGTTGTACAATTTTAAATATATATTAACATCCAAATTTTATCTCACTTTTTAATTAAACTCTACCTTCATTTAGTAAATAAAACTACTCCAAGTTAATTTAAGTGCATTTCATATAAATGCTTAAATATTTTATTGTATTCAATGCATGACGAATGTATAAACGTGTAATAATAAAGTAACGTAAATTATAATTTCTATGATTAAATGATTTATTACCGTTTAAAAGAGTTTCGACGGTATTTGGTTCAATTTTGGAAAGAGCTGAAAGCATTGCTGAAAAATTAGTTCTTTCAATTGGCTGTTTAGAATTTTTTTTCTTCGACATACATGCTGATTTTTTATTCGTTTTCACTTTCTCCTTCTTATTTTCAGACGCATCGGAAAATTTGGTGTGTGAATAATCATCGTGCGCGACATCTTTAAGAATATCGTTAATGATTTCTTGAAATTCAGCATCCAAATACATTTGATTAATGAGTTCGTTGTAAAAGTTAATCAGTATTTGCGGCAGAACTTGTCCAATTTTTCTTTGAGGTATTAAAATCTCATCGATTCGATAATAACGCTGAAGAATGCGAATTATTCGATTTGTTTCCTGAAAACTAGGACATAATTTGATGTGAATGAAAAAGAAAAAAAAGAATTCAACTTAAAAACCTATTTCAATAAATATAATTAGTTTATTGTCCACTATGTAGCAAATCTTTTCTTCTAAATTATGCATTTGCATTGAAGTAAAAGATTTAGAAATTTTTCTAAAAATTATAAAATCCTAATATTCCCCTATCCACCCAGAATGATATTTTGATCGTAAGATGAAAATAATTGAAATGAAAAAACCTCTTACTCTTCGATATGTTGCCAATATAATTCCACCGGATATTCATTATCGTTAGTAATAACTAAATACTCTTCTATTATTTTCACATTAGGTATCACAGATGGAAATCTGACAATTGATTTATTAATGTTCACTTTACGCTCTATGCCATAAGCTTTGAGATGAATTTTCTCAATTTCCAGTGCATTAGATACCATAATTATTAAATTTGTCTTTTGAATGCCCTAAAATGAAAGATCTTTATCATCTGTTTAAAGATTATTCTTCATTTAATTGATACTTACATGTCTGTAAGGTCTAAAATAAACTTTAATTAGGGACTCTTTATTAGGGGAGAACACGTCTTTGGTATAATTAACATAAAATGGATTCTCTTGACATTTTGTCACATTGTTCGATTGATTTGCTACGCATATTTCCCAGTGACAGTCGATAAATCCACTGTAAGATGATATCGATTGAATTTTTAAAATAATTCTCAGTGAACATTTGATTTACATATTATTAAATATATTGCGTACTCGTTTCTCAAGAGGAAGGTCATCTCTTTACACTGTCCGACGAAGACTTTATTAAAATTTAAATTTTGTACATTTGTGAATATATGCGGATAAACGGCTGACGCTTGGACATTTATAGGGATTGTTAATCCTTGCTTAATCTAAAATACAAGCAATTAAAGAATAGAGAATTGGCATAAAATTGTTAAGAATAATCGTATCCGCGTTTAGCTTGGATTTGCCAAAGAATTTGTGCATTCAATACCTGAAGATAAAATTTGTAGCTCACGTCGGTTCTTTGTTCGGAAAATACCGACTTTTTGGGACTAAAGTTGATTATCAACAAAGTACTCTCGCATCGACACATCTCGGTATTTTTCTCGAGGCTTACGGAAAAAAATTTCTTCGAAGATTTGCTCTTTTCCCTCTCTTTTATTAATTTAACGCTAGCTCTCTCGTATCCGTAATTCTTAAGGTAGATGGAAAAGTTTGCGGTTTGCTCGACCAATACGAAGTCCATGTTTATAAGATAGGCGGGCGCCAATGGCAAAGGTAGCTCTTTAGTATTAAGATTAGAATTTAATATTGCGAAAGCGTCTTCGTTAATTTCTAAATAATCTTTAACGATCAAACGCTCGAAAGCCATGTCGATGTCGGTTTGACTTGGGTATTCATCGTCACACGTAACTATGTGCCAGTTATTATCTAAGACGTTTTTAAACAAAATTACATATCGAAGAAACGAAGATATCAATATCATAACACTCCTAATGATCAATAGACTCTTAGAAAATTGAAGAAATTGGCCATAAGAGGCGCGATCGATTACCATTCAATGCATTAATATATCAAATGTTCCAAGCTTTTTACCATTAAGCTGGGTTATTTCATATTCCGTCATGTCCGCGATCTCGGCATTACTATTGCTGGGAGAGCACTGAAGATCTGCAGTGAATTGATTTTGCATAATAGCATCGAAAATAACCAATTGAACTGCCTGATACGACAATGAAGTGGGATACTTTGAAAAGGCATTGTTTCGCGGAATGTCCATGTAAAGCTGAGGAATTGTTGAATACCACTCGACGTCTATGGTGAATGGACCCAAATATTCGATCTACGCGGATGTTTGAAAAATAAAAATTCGCAATTTTAATCCTCGCGAGAATTTCAGATTCGAAAAGATTTAATTTTTAGATTCAAATGAATTGTATCCGCGAGGATATAAAACCTCTATATGTAGCTTTTCCTTAAATTTTCCAGGGACCGACGGCCGTCGTTCGATCGATACAACACTTTCGACGTGAGGTTCTAATATTTCAGGGCACTCGATAACTTTCAATAAATTTGTGCTCACATCTATGCTCCAATGTAGGGGAACGAGGCATTGATTCGTTAGCTTGAAAGTCGTCACTGCCGGTTCACAAAATAACTGCAATTATCGCATTGAGAATTAATAATAACATTGAGCGTAGAAATTATTTTCCACGTGTCCATTCTCTTGGCAATTATTATATTAAAAGCCCAAGGGCCGTTATTCGAGCTTCGGAGTTAAATAATAATAACTAGCAATTTATACTTAATTTTTACTTGTAAATTGAAGCTAAGAATATCGTCTTGCGGGACCTCGCAACTTATAGTGTCGGAAATTGCATTTACATACAATATTTGACGTGATCCACGGGCAATTTCACAAACTGCTTGCGCCGAGACCCTCGCCTTTTCAAATCCATTGAAAATAAATGACACGTACTCTTCATCGTACGGATATATTTGTCCCGTATTCTGCCTTATTTGCAGAAACTTTGAGAATGAAAAAAATTTCCCCCACATATTATTCGTTCATTGAGGGCATAATCAATAGAGAAATAATTTTAACGCACCTTATCAATGGGATGTGCGTTGTTTTCATTTGAAATGGACGAGGATTCTTTTGAAAGCTCCTCTGCATCCTCAAGATAATCCACTGTACTCCATATATTACTAGCAGCAGGTGATACATTTTCCTCGCAACTCATTTCCTTTTCACATGAACACGATTCATCCGTGGCTTGCAACGTAACCATTATTATTGATTCTACGAAGCGAATGAATTTATATCAAGACTATAAATAATTGATGATAAAGCTTGCAAATTCTAAATAAATAATTATGTCTTACTGTCCATTCGATCATCGCTCATTGTCACCGAGCCTTGAGAATTTTCCTGCAATTAATTGCCTTGCTCATTATCTATTGCTCTTTTTACGAATATTAGAAGGGAATTATTACCTCGCTCGTTAACGATAGCTTTTCATGCGCAAAACTTTCCTTTATCCACGTAATATTATAAAATACTGGCAACGGAGTGTCGTTCGTAAGCTTCACTTTTTTTTCGGTAGTGTAGCCTAAGGCAGAATACAAGTTAACTTGGTTGGACTCCAAGCTTATGTGTGGAAAATTCACTTCTGCTTTACATAAAATTTTATCCTATCGAAATATTTGGAGTCATAATTAATGATGAGTGTTTATTAAGAATGGATTTATTAAAATGCTATCTCACTATTTTCTTGTGCTCTTTGTATTCGACTCTCAGGTAGCCCTCGTATTTCTGTGGCACCAATTCCGAGTTTTCCACATCAAACGGGAAATAAACTTGTAAGCTTATTGATTGCTTATTAATTAAAGCAATATCCATGACATCGGTACAGCAGTTGCATTCCTCAATTATGACAAAAGGCGAGTCAATTGTTAAATGAGCGTTCAAATCGCGACCAGATTCATTTGTAAGGCTAAGCTCTTCTACAATAAAATTGATTTAAAAAAACTTAAATTATTTCTCAAATTCTAAGGTTAAAGAAAATTTGAAAGGTGCATAATTTTCTTATTATCGGTCTTTATTCGTATAGTCTCATTTACCCATCTGCTGCAGGATTGTATCGGTCCATCCCAAGTCTAATATAAATACTAATTCTTTTTTATTGAAGGTGACGTTTGGTTCGATAAATGTAGCTACCAATTCGCTAGATCCCACAAATTCACACTTTCCCTGTCCTTCTTTCGTGGCATAGACATACCATCTCTCAGTGATAGTTTCAATTCTTGAAATAATAATTTATATTCGGTTAATAATTTATCTGATTAGAAAATGCTGGCAGCCGTTAAAAATATATACCATACCACATATCAACAAGTCAAATTAAAGAGATATGATTTGGTAAATATTTTCGATCGATCGAAACTCGGGTTACAATTTATTCAAATTAAAAAAACGAATATTCCTAGTTTTCCAAACCAACTATTAAAACATGCCAACATTTGGTCAGATACTTTAAATAATGCTCGTCGTGTATTATATAACGAGCAACGAGGATCTTAAACACGAATAATTGTAACGTTAAATATTAATTGTAAGTAACTTACAAATTCGAACGTATTTTGCAGTCAAGAACACGATTCGTTCCTGGTAATAACTCTATCGTATTCGGTTGAATTTTGAATTTGCTGCCAATTAGGAATTAATGCACGTAAGTTTTGGTGCAATATGTAATATATTGAATTAATTGAGAGTCAAAAGGTACCTTTCCATCTCTGCGGGCTGACCCGTTTTTGTTTGGCGTGTTTTCTCCATATTAGTTAAATTAATTAAATGTTGCTTGGTTCCTTCGTTTTTTACAGTGATTGAACTACTTATATCTTGATTACTAAAGAGTGACAATATTTTTTATAAAAATTCACGCTTAAACAATCCATTTATTTCTAAATAAATATTTAATTACTATAATTATCAATAATTTAAACATTTTACAAATTGGTATAATCTATCGATTATATCTGAATATACCGAGCTTATTGATCATATTTTAGCATCACCTTGAGAAATATACCATTAGCATCCAATTTACTAGTAAAATAAATAACAAACAAAGCGCGAATAAAAGTACATTTCCCGTTAAAAGATTATATTACCATTTATACTCATTGGAAAATATACGAATGAAATTTATTAATAATTATAACGACAATCATCGACAAATACTATAGATTAAATGTCTATTAAAAATACGAATACGGAGCAATGAAAGTGATAATTCTGATTACCTGAACAGAAAGCCCATGTCGAGTTTGGGAAAAATTTCAGGCTCGAAAATAATGGAAGTACCGATGCCAATTGCCGTAAGGTTGACGCTCACTCGTTTTCCATTGAAAATCGCAATTAGTAAACGGTCGGAAAACTTGCCGGTATCTCTCAATTTAATAGATACAACGAGGGATGTTGTTTCGTTGGCATCCAATTCCCCAGTCGACGGCTCAATGTTCCAAATATTTTTGGTCTTATTCTAAAGCAGACATACTTTGAGAACTAGAGATTCGTTAAATTTCAGAAGCTAAGGAGCGAGCAATGAGTGTTGTAATCTTTTGGATTTACCAATGAGGTAGTGAACTCGGCTGAGATTGGCGAGTCATTCGATAAATTTAACGTCAAACTTTTTGTTTCCAATAATTGCACTTCACCCCAATTTAAATGAGACGTTTTCGTAGAAACTACAGGTCCTTGTCCTTCGCAGATAATTTCACAGCATACGACTGGAGCTTCCAGCCCGAGACTTAATAATCTAATTGAAAATGATTAAATATAATTTTTATCATCCTCAACAATTAATTTTGCCTTGTAACGGATAATCATTATTATCGTCGATATTTCCCACTCGTGGCAACTATAAATTTGACCTAAATTATTTCATGCAGTTAATTTAGAGAGTAAGCTATCTACAAAGCAAATATAATAGTAAAAAATATTAGAAAACACAGGCTTTCAGGAAGCATATATATGTTTAGATTTTCAATTTTTAAAGCAAAGAAGTATTTATATGTATTTGTATCTTAAATCTTTTAATATAATGTGAATAAACGATGTATATACTACTCATAAAATGGATCTAAGAATGTCGACGATAATTTATTGAGGATAGTTTATGGTATAAATTCATTTGTTTCGTAAATAACTGTCTGCGCTTAAATAATGACAAGCTTATTTGCTTATGAATTATGACCTTTGAATAATAAAGTGAACCTTAGGCTTTGCTGTTGTTGTCCAATCCTTTTAACAATTATCGTTAGAGATATTTCTTTCGATTGGCCTGGTTGTAAATAGCCTTGATAAGTCGATAAAGAGTATAGTATCGTTGTATCCTCGTCGATCTTAGTGAAAATGCAAAAAGATGTATTTAATGTAAAAATAAATTATACTTTATAATTCCGCTATCGATTTAATTCTTGAGAAAAATTTCAGGTAGTAATTTATCGAAGCGACTAAGTTGATTCGATTTTAATGGAATATCGGTTACAAACCTCCTGCGGAATAAAGTAAAAATATCCCTGGACTTCGCTCGGGTTCGTGATCCTTATATTTCTGTCGTGAGGAAAGTTCACGAAGCAAAGTGGAATGCTTATTTCATTTGGCGTCACATTGAAAATTGCTTGTTTCGCTTGAAATCTCATTGGCAGGAAAATTGCCTCGATGCTCGAGCTCTTGCGCATATTAATTTGTATTTGAGTATCTCCGGAGCGTACGATATTTGGCGTGTAAGCGAGCTTTTGAACGGAGAGAGAGAAGGTGTGTTGTAATAATGGGAAATTGGTGAGCGTATTTGGGGTGAATATTTGCAGAAATTGGATTTACTTGGACTTGCAGGCGGTTCTGGGGTTGGATTGTTCCATCGCTCGGGAATACGAAAAATTCGCGGGGAGAAGAGGGGATGTTTGGTTTCGTTTGAGATCTCGCGAACTCCTCGTGAGTGATCGGCATCTCGTATCCGTCAGACAGAACTCTTATATTGAATTCGACGGGAGCGTGGGAAAGATTGAGAAAATTCAGTTGCTTCTTGGTCGTGAAACCTGTTTCACTCGAGATGTTTATTAATTCTGATTCAAATACGCATCTTGATGTTTTAATTTTAATTTTAAAGCCCAATGTAGAAATGTACAAAATTTATTAAAATACTTCTAATCTCTTCGATTACAAACGAATACATTATGAATAACAAATAAATTAATTGCCAATCAATTGATGACCATTAAATTATGAATTTTTTTAATTTTCAATGTTATAGCTGGAAGACAATTGCTTTACAATTGATTTTAAAAAATTGTACATTGCCTTTGGTTGCGAGGCTTGATGTAATAATTTTAATTTAACAAAAGGATTGTGACTTACATAAAGAGGCTTCGTGAAAATTAATTTCGTCCTTATCAGTTCTTATCAGTGGACAAATAACTGTACCTCTACATTTGCAATTAATTTTCATAATTAATTTTACGTTCTTATATAGCTTCGTTAAAATTAAAAGATTAAAAGCAGGCTTTGATTTTAAATTTTATAAATTAAAAATACAAAACTAACTTGAGTACAAACGATAGGACTTCGGAACTTTCTTTAACGAGGAAGTCAACGCGCTCGATGAAGTTTCCCATTCTATTGGAACTGAAAGACAATTTCATGGTTCTCAATTCACCTAAATTCACTTCAATTTCAGAAGGCTCGACCTCAATTATACTTCCAAAATCTGTATTTTTCCTCGTGTACATTAAAGTGCCGAGAATGGGTCCTACATTTCTGCATACTATCTGTAAGAAATCATTTCTTTGTTTAAATAAATTCGACATTATTATTGTAAATTACATACTTCGTAGTTGTATGTGGCATACAAATACACCTCTTGAATATTCAATGATAAAAGATTCAGTTCAAGTGCAGGACCCGTACATCTGCCTAGCAAGCTGAAATAATAATTTGACACTAATAATAATAACGACGTAATATACGACTATTTCAACTTATTTTAACTTATTATTTTAACATATTGTCATCCATTGCAAGTGGATGTATAGAAATTAGATTTAGAAATGCATTTTACGCAGATAAGAATAAGGATGCACAGATTTTAGGGAAAGGTAAGCAGGCAAGGAAATAAATGCCGCAATAATAATAAGTAAAAATGTACACATCTCGCGACTCTTACAGAATAATTGAGATTTAATTGAAGAGAGAAAAAAAAAGGAAAAGAAAACACCAGCCCCAATATGTAACGATATCCTAAATTTTCTTTCATGTAAATTCAAATATCAATTACCTGACTGGAATTCGATTCTCTTGTCCGTCTATTTCTAAATAAGCAATACTAGAAATTGCGCCCACTTTCTGTGGTTGGAAAGTAACCGAAACTTCCGTCTTATTGTGCGGCCATACTTCCCCATTCTGAAACACGTAGGTATGCGCATATATATATATGTGTGTGTGTGTGTGTGTGTACGCGCGGCTTAGTAAACTGGAATATCTTTAAAAGCTCGTGTTGGTATTTCAAATTATCGACCTATTAGCTTAAAATGCAATGTAATTTAAAAATACGTTCAAACTGTTAATTATGAAATTAATTATGAATATTGTGATTGTTAATAGAGAATTAATAAACGTACGGTTGGAAAAATGCGATAATGGTCGCTATTGTACGTAAAGCTTTTATTCTTAAGCAATTCAATTTGATCGGAATAAATTCGATCCTGAATGGATTTCTGGATTTCCGGCAGAATGGTATCATTGGCCGGTACGTATGTCGTTTTCTCAATAATCTTCTTACATCTGCAAAGACATTTTTAACATTAAAAGTACTGCCCTCGCCACTAATTTATTAATTTATTAGAGTGGTGATCCAGCCGTGCTCACTTCTCCTTTTCCTCGAGATCTGCATTAGTGCTTTTAAATTGTACCCACTTGTAATGAAGCAGGTAGTTGCTGTTGTTTTCAATACCAATGGACGTAAGTCGGGATAGACCCAAGTAAGTACTGTCCAACGAGATAACTTCTTTGTGTACTCGTACATCGCATTTCACGGCTTCGCCATAAATTATGCTTTGAACAACGTCGCCTTGATTGATTAAATTGAAGGCAATTAAATTGTCGGCGCTGTTGCTTTTAAATTTGAATTGATAAAATTTTGTATCTTCAAGAAACAATCAATTACTAATAATGAATACTAATATGGCAAAACGCTATTATAAGTTATAAAATTCTTAAAATGTTACATCATAAATACAATTTCTACCTGAATTTGAAATACCGTTACAAATTGTCAACATCTCTTCATCGTACTTGTAGCAAAGGTGTATTACATACCTGATTCGTATCTTAAAAAAATACTTCCACTCGACGTTTTTATGCTCGTGGGCTCGAACTTTACAGTCATTTGTATCGCTTTGCCAGGTTCCGTGTTAGCTTTTGGCGGTGTTATTACGAAGCAAGGACTAAGGTAATTTCAATTATTTTCACAACAAAACAAGCTGAATCATTTAAAAGCAGTTGCATTGATTACTTGTCAGTGAAAATGCTGAATGCCGTAAAAACTTCGCCGATGTTTTGCAATAAAATCGGCTTCAACTTGGCTACTTTCACCGCCGTCTGTCCCATATCGATTCGATCGGGAAAGGAAAGAAGAGCTCGCGGCCCAACAGCTGTTAACAGTGTGTGATAATACCAGAGTTGATAATAAGTGATTCGAAATTTTCGTCTCAAGCTTATTTACGGCCGTAGATTAAGAGAAGAGCAAAGGAGACACTCGCAATGATAATGCAATCTTACCGACAACTTGCACCTTGAATGGCTCCGCGTCCGTTTTAAACTCGATATCATGAAAATAATCACGCATTTCGGTGGGACGAAATTCCACGGCATAGGTGTGCGTCATTCCAGGTGCCAATCTCGTATTAAGAGTCGAACCTTTGACCGTCACGTTGAAAAACGTGCTCTCGCCATTCCGTAATCTTATATGATAAGGTACCTGTTGTTTCGTTGTTTATTAAACTTTTAATACACGAATTGGTAATTGAACTATTAACTATGTTGTTTGCCGCGGAATTATTATTAAATACAGGACTCGAGGATGATTTATCAATATGATTCTAGTTTTATCGCAATGTATTGTAATTGGACGTTAGGAAGGATGGATTTGGATTGTTTGTCGATTTGTTGATAAATTGCAATAAGTGATATTCATTAAAGTAGGCTAACGATAGGTTAACTTTTATGAAAATAAGGAGAAGCTCAATTGACACATGTTTTAATAGTAATGATATTGGTACTTGTGATGTGTTTCGAATGCTCAGCGTGATGGTGTAAGTGTTTCCAGCTTCGAATTCTTTAAAGACGATGATTCGAGGATTGGCGGTAAAAATACACTTATCATTATCGACATTTTCACAAAGTATATCCTCCGGATTCAAAGACATGCATTTGATGTATGAGGACGGTGACATTGGCATCTACGTAAAATGACAGTTTAAATTTTAAAATTGCCTTATATCAATTGTGATATTTAAGGTTATAATGCTTAACCCTTTTAGTCGCATCTTCCGACTCTTTCCTTTCCACATTCGGCAGACTGTGCCTGATCGATCGCAATACTTTCAAAGTGCTCGCCTTGCCCGAGTTTTTCACTATATTCGAGTACTTGAAGCCGCAATCCATGCTCCTAAATTAGAAAATTTGACGTTTTCATTTGGGAGAGCGGAAACGATGGCTCGTACTTTCTTATCAAAGATATTCAGTTTTTCGCGCAACCGACCTGAAACTCATTGCAATTACTTCGGCAGCGCGCACCTACACAAATATCGACCACCGTAAATCACCAAGTTCACGTTTACATTTTCGTAATATAATTTTCACGCAACGCTATATGGCGCCCAGTAACGGCGCAATATCGCACTTGAGATTAAGAATATTTTATTAGGTTGCACGTATGCAAATGCGCAATGAATATTCCTCCTCGCCATTAAGGCTACTACTACGCATCTACGCATCGCCATGAAGCCAACGCTTATTACCAAACCACTCGAATTCGGCGAAAAATTACAAAGAGTAATGAAATTGCATTATATAGACTTTGGGAGCGCTGAGCTCAAATTAAAAGAAAATCAAATTTCAACGGCTCACCGCATTCAAATGTCAGACGTATACAAGGAGAGAGCAGGAGAGCGCCTTTGGCAGAGGAGAGAGAAAGTGACGGAGCTAAGGCCGACTAAGACGAGTGGCCGGATCGGCAGATTTTCAATGCCGCATCTCGCCAGCACTGCAGTTTTCCCAAATGTTCCCATAGTGCGGCGAGGAAGGCCTCGACAAAAGGCGTTAAAAAGCGAGCAGCGCTCACGTCGCCGTATTTCGCTCACTGTTTTATAATCCTACGTGGCGGAAAGGAGCTGAAAAGGGGTCGCGGGGCCATTGTCGCGCGTAATTTAGTGTCTGCAAACACAGGATGTCGAGCGGGCGCGAGGCACGTCTCTCTCGTCCCCGAGGCCGGATTTAGAGTGCGTGCGCGTTGGAGAGGAAAGACGGGGAGAGAAAGGGAGTGAGCGCGACTACGAGGGCTGTTGTAAAGAGGTGTTAGCGAGTGAGGATTACCGCCTCTACCCTCGATCCCCTCGCCCTCCACCGCCACTACCTAGTCCTCCTCCTCCTCCGTCCCATCCTCCTTCCGATCCTCCTCCTCCTCCGTCCCATCCTCCTCCCTTCCCATCCTCCTCTGTCCCATCCTCCTTCCGATCCTCCATCCCATCCTCCACCTCCTCCTCCTCCTCCTCCATCTACCCACCCTCCATCCCTCGGCCCAGAGGCCTGCGGGGCTCGCCGTGCGTGCGCCCGTTGACCGGACACGGTTTCTTTTTTACGCTCCTCACGAGTCCACCATGAGAGATGACGTGTGCATTGGCTGAAAATTATAGAGATCGCGCTCGAGAGCGGTGGCAAGCTGTTTGCCGCGACTTTCGTGCGCTGCGCCGATAAAATCGACGCCAACAAAAGAAGGTGTTGTTTTTGTGCGCTGCCGAGTAATGCTTAACAAAGCAGTCGTGTCAAATAGAGTTACCGTTGCGCCAGGAAAAAGTACTTTGAGAGCGGGCGAAACGCGTTGATAAGCATTGCTCTCGACGGCCAATCGATACGTATTTGGCAAAAACTTGACACGACTTTGATTTATCGGAGAAACGCAAGCTGCCTGAGCAGCAGTTTTGATTTAATGAATCGGCTCCAAGATTACGCTCTGGGCGTACATTGTATTTGTCGTGAATGTAAAACGATATATTTGGCAAGGAATATTAGCGGGCCAGAATTGGCCATTAACATCTCAGGGAAAAGCTAAAATCTCTCTCGCTCTCTCCAACTACAAGCCATTATAATTCATTTGACGATGAGCTGAACGTACCGAAATAACCAGATAACGCGCAAATTTATCATCCAAGTATTTTGGAAAGTTTGTCGGGTTGTAAGTGCAGACGCCAATCGGTCCTTTTCAATTCTTTGTTTTTTTCCCTCCTTTTTCCTTGTTCCTTTTTTCGTTCTTCTCGGGGCGGCTAGTGCAACTTTTGGGAGTGAGCGAGCGAGAGAGTAAGCGAGAGAGAGAGTGGGGTGGGGGAGAGAGTGGGGGGGGGGGGAGAGAGAAGAATCCCAATTCGACCAAGCTCGGGGCTGCGTCATATATATTTATTATGGCTCTGCGGGCCTTTCAACGCCCGGCTAATACATTTCAGCCTCATTTGTCCCTCGGAGCTCGCGCGCCCGTCCGAGAGAGAGAGAGAGAGAGAGAAATCGTGGTGTGCGAGCAAAGTAAAGAACGGCTACGTGCGCCAGAATACCGAGACTAGCTCTAATTCTGTGGGAGTTGTGACACTGGCCGAGGGATCAATTTATGGGGGGGAGGGGGGGACGAGCTCCTAAAGTGCGCGCGCCCGTGTAGTTTATGGCCTCGAGTGGTTAAACTTTCTTCGCTTGGCGAGCTTCCGCTGTAATTTGGAGCCCGGCCCGGCTCGTGGAGGATAATATTTCGTTGCATCTGTGGCAGGGCGCAGGACCCGGCACCCCATAAATCTAAGCACGAGCTGTCAAGCCCGAGGAAACAATTGGGAAAAGGAAAGGGGTTTCCATTTCGGGAGGGCGATTGTCAAAACAGCCACCGCAGTTTGAAAGAGGCAAGGAGCATGAAAGAAGTGGACGTCTTAGGCGGGTGTAAGGGCCGGGAGGGCACGTACGTGACGTGTAATTAAACGCAGTCGTGCGGAATGGCAGTCGCGTGGCCTCCCTCACACCCCCCCCCACTGTTACGTCCCGACGTCCCGCGACGCTGGCAATTAGCGGAGGCTTACGCCTTACTTTCTCTTTCCAGGTTGTTGCCAGTGCTCGCCCCCTCGCCCCTCGGCTTCCTCCTGAACGCTCGACCGGGGCTCCGCACGATACGGGGGACACGTGCCCCCGAGCCTCGGTGCGTTAAGCGCCCGTTCGCGACTCCCGTCGGGCCCTTGATTGGAAAAATTTCGCGCATAGTTTAAGCATCGATCGATCGTAGCCGCCCACCACGGCTACGAGCCTCAAATACCTGACGCCAGGAATGCCGGGATGTTTATTATCCGCTTTCTCTCTCTCTCTCTCCCGTCCCGGGTCCCGTTCTAATGCCCCAGCCACCAATACACGTTTATTAATTTCGGCCGAGCTAGGAGTGCGAGGAGTGGGAGTGGCAGGGGGCGTCCGGAGCACGAGGCTTCGCGACCAAAGCACTTACTCTTCCGAAATATTATGAATAGGTGTGCTCTTGCGTGCCGGCAACACTTTTTCTTCCCTTTGTTCTCCTCCCTCTACACTGTCTCTTTTCGCTAACGCACCGCTAAATAATATAGCCCTAGTAAATATACGCTTGTCGTAATAGTAGCCAATTGCGATCGGAGACGTCACTCAAAGCTGCAAGTGCGTCGCCTAATCCTACGTCTCCTCGCTATCGAGAGCCATAATTTTTTTTACGCAAACAAATGCAGACCGCCAAGGCTGAGTGAGGGATCCTACGAATTTACTCGCAACTAATAGGCCAATAGGCCCTCCCCAAAAATCACGAGAAAGATACAATGTTACGTACCCCATGCAAATGCGACACTAGGCTATTGCAGTTGCTTCTGGGCCCGATGCAATTATCGGAGAGTTATTATTGATCACGTGTCCCATCCTTGGGCGAAAAGTCGAGAACCGCCTGTAATAACCAAATAGCTATTAATAAAGCCATGAAACAACTTGGCGAATTAGAGTGAGCGAAGCCGCAGCCCGTAAGCGTGCACGAGAGCCATTAGCGACGGCGCAGCTCTCGAGGAGGTTGAGGCGGCGCTCCTACAGATGCAAAAGGGACGTGAAAATAAAAACAAGCGAATGACTTTGCCAGGCAGATCTGAAGGGCGTCGATCAACGGGACAGCGGAGTACGGGAGACGAGTGCGCAACATATGTCAGGGTTGAGCGTGTATCCCAGTAGTCCCGCTTCGCGTCTCGGTCTACGTTTGCGAGCAGCCGCGTACTTTGGCATTGTGTGTGGCCCTCAAAGAGAAAGAAG
>JAPYYT010000583.1:0-84832 GCA_030522565.1 Ceratosolen corneri
CTACATTCATTTCTACAAAACCAACATTCAACAACAGTCTGTATTTATAACGCATTTTCTTCATATATTTATTGTTCAATAAACGTCGTTTTAGCCTTTCACAATAACACCTATTCAATAAATAACATCTATTCCGATCACCTATCCTTTTGTTATCTGTATCTCCTGATTACATATGGGAGAGAAAAAATACACACAGGAGAAATTCCGATTATTATTATCAATAAATTCACTACGGATTATATTTATTCATTAATTTTCACTGTTTTTATATTTTCTTAGTTAGTTCTCCTCTTCCACTATCTACTTCTCTTCTCCTTTCATTGAAGAAACGATTTAAACATACACATTAATTATTTCTCCAACAAAGTTAAAAAAGGACTATTGAAATAACTTCACTGGATAATCAAAAAATTGATATACAATAATCCAAGTCCATAAATTAAGAGGGCTTAAAAAAATAAAAATCATTAATGAAATATGTATAAATATAATAAGAACCTCGCGTCTATTGCGATTAGTTTCTAATCATGACTTTAGCATGTGAGCAACAATAAAATTATACGATATATTTTCAAGCATTGTCTAGTTTAGTACTATTTCCCTTTCTACGCGTACAGCTAATTATATTTGAACAGCGATTTGAAACGCACGGAAGGACGCGAGTGCTAATATGGATGTGGGAGATGAGATTTATCGATTGTTGTTCGTGTATCTATCTCTCCTCCTTTCTCAAAAGTGACTTATAAGCGCGTTACAATTTGAAAGATGCCAATTTTCATGTTAACAATTGCCCACGTGTATACACATGTGTATTCTCGTGTTAGTATATGCATAGTCATGTGGATATGTATACGGGAAACAAGATTGGTCAATCGTGTAAGTACCAGTTATTTCTTTTCCTGTTTTGAGCATACGGCACACGTCATACAAGGAAATACTATTTCACCGTATACTTGATATATTTCAATTATATAAACATTTAATTTAAATATTATTCTAAGTATTCATTTCATCTGTCAGTTAGACTTTCTCATAATATGTTAAATTTCTTTAGTTACAGTTTAAAGTATTTTTTGAGCTTTAAGATGCGTCAATACATGTCGATGTATGGATGCTTTTCAAATAAGGTCAAACATTTTATTAATTATAGTCTTATTTAATATTGTACGCTAAGGGCAACACTTAAATTATATGTGAAATTAAAATTGCGTAAAATCTTATATGCAAAAACTATAATTGTTCTTAATGAAATAAACTTTCGATTGTTAACATTTACTTAAGCATCACAAAATTCGTATCAAATCAAACAAATTTCACAAATAAGTTCTATCTTATGTATTTTTTTTAATTTTTTCTTTCTGATAGAATGAAATCGTTGCGTTACTTCCGCCTTGAGAAAGGGAAAAGATAGAAAAAGCCAACGCCGGTTGAGATTACAATGACCGGAAAAAAGCTGCTCCGTTGATCGAGGCAAGGTGTTCTGTGGCTCACTTGGCGCTTATATTACAGGACGTGAATTGGTACAATCGGTGAGACGTAGTTACCGGGGTAGAAAGATTATCACGAAACGCTGCTAAAGGTTTTGTCGCTATTATGATCCATCTGCGTTACATTCAAGTGGTTTTTAAAATAAATCATCCGGGCATATACTTGCAAATTTTCATTTACAATCACAACTGTGTCGTGAGTCTTATATTTCATCGTTTAATTTATATATCCGTATTTGAAAGTATGATATACTTTCAAGGTATCATAACTCTATTGTTAATCTACATAGCTTTTGCGTAGATTAGCCGTCGATTAAAATCTAAACTTTATTTAAAAAATCATTTTAAAACATAGTTTTAATAAGTTATAGGGCAATCGAATGTAAAAAATATTAATTATCAAAGGTTTATTTTTGCTTTATCTTTTACTTTATCAATCAAGTCCTTTAAAATTACCTGACATTTCAAATAAAGAAACATATCTACTTTTCAAATTATTCAAAACATCAAAGTAAGTGTATATGTAAAATATACATAATCATGTACAAACATTTGATAAATCCTTAAAATATCAGAATAGATCTAAATAAATGGAAAGAAAATAATGGAAGTACGTACCCTGCTGGGTATAAGGAGTCTAAGTTCATCTTCTCCTTGTCTGTAGCGCTTGTTTGAGTTAGTTGGACCTCCGGATGTAGCATCTGCTTCTCGCTTCATTATTCCTGAAACACAAATAGCAAATGGCCCCATGAAAATCATGCCAAGTAAGCTGCGTGCCAAAAGCCATTTAAAATATCGCTCACGCTAGATGCACTCAATTGTAGATTATTATTACTATTATTATTACTACACGTCTAAGATTACATTATTTAATCGCACGATTGCCTTCCGGACAAAATTGCTAAATTCAATGTACAGTTATTGATTTCAGTTTTCAAGCACAGATTAACAGTTTTTAATGCTTCTATATGCTGAAATTAGCTTTTATATTCCTAAGGATAGTTATATGATATTTTTAACATTATCCAGTAATGTACAGCTAGAAAAAAAATTATATCCAGTATGTGATGGTATCATTGTCATTAAACGATTTCACTTAGTCATAAAAATATTTTGGAACAATATAGATTTATTCCAATATATTTAAATCAAAGCATTTTAATATTAACTACACTTCCTTTTACCTGTTAATAAATTTGAGAAACTGATGGTAAATTTTAGTGTTGATTGCAGTCGTAACCGTAATAATCCTCTCAGGTAAGAGTGCAAAACGCGAAAATGAAAAAAAAGGCAGAATGTCGACGCGGTATATTAATTTTGACATAAATTATGGTGATATAAAGTAACTCATAGTATATAAATCACACGGGGTGGGAGCTTTTAACGCGCTCGCTCCCTTCTATAGTCATTAAAATGTTATGCTAGTGCATGCATCCCCGTTGTTTATTGGAGTTAAAGCCACGGCTCAGGATATCTATTCCACTTTATTTTTTTCGATTCTATCGGATTCATAATGGAATGCTAGAAGAACAAGTTGAACTTACGCTTTTAACGACAACAAAGCATTAACTTCATTAGAATTTGAATAATCATTTATATAAATTTAAGTAAAATCAGTATTTGTATTCACAAGCAACAGCAGACATTAATGTATATAAGTTCAAAGTAGATTTGCAAATAAAATAACGTGATGATCATAAAGATTAATTGTTCGTTTATGTATATTTTTACCTTAAGAAAATCTTTTTATAAAAAACGCTTAAAAAATGCACTCTACTATAATGAACTCGGTCGTTATTTATTTACGATTTTCATCTGAATTAGTAACCATGTATATTAATAGTAATTTTATTATAGAGATTTTGATTAATTTTTTTATAAAATGATCTTTTATATACATAATAGTTCATTATTTGTTTTAAGAGATTAAGTTTAAAATCAAATCAATAAGTATTGAATATCGAATACTTCTTAATAATAGCATTTTAAAAATTATAACTTGTATGTTTTAATCAATGCTTTAATTTATATATAAATATATTGCAAAATAAGTGCAATATATACCGTACATTTCGAAAATAAATTTATATACCGATGAAATAGTTCAATGGATTAAGATTAATGAACAAGAGTAGGATAATTGAATTATCAATTTCAGTCATCATTATTTATTCTATTCCATCTAAAATATTATGCAATTACAAAACTTTTTAACTATTCATAATTCGTACTAATTCCCAGAAAAGTGAATACTCACGATATCAAGAATTATTTTTACATCAGTTTGAAAATAGAAAGAAACATCCTTTAAAGTTAATCTTTAGTTGCATACTTAAATCTAAAATTTTATCGCTTCTAGAATTTATTCAATTTTTTTAAGTAATATATATCAAATGTAAATAAATATCAATGTAAAATATCTTGTTTTTAAATTAAATTAATGATCTAATAAATAATAAAATTTGGATTATTTAATAAATTCTTTTATTAATATATTGCATGAGTAATAAGTCCCAATATGAGTTCACTTAAAATATTAAAAAAATAAATGCACCGATTTGCAATTATAATAAATAAATTTTTATGAAATAATACATGAACTAAAGTGAGTAGGCAAATATTTTCCGAGCGAGTAAAACTACTAAGATAATTATTAAAATTAATAATATTCAAGACAGTTGTAGAACTACATAAGAAGTGGAACTGCAAAGATCCACCCACTCGATAACATCTTGCTC
The DNA here is from genome assembly GCA_030522565.1 of Ceratosolen corneri. Taxonomy (NCBI): domain Eukaryota; kingdom Metazoa; phylum Arthropoda; class Insecta; order Hymenoptera; family Agaonidae; genus Ceratosolen; species Ceratosolen corneri. The sequence continues at coordinate 4,229 of JAPYYT010000583.1, forward strand.
AATTTCCTTTTTCCCCAACTTTCACAATACATAGCACATAACACCTATCAGAGAACTAAATCTATTTTCATTTTAATGAGAATTCTATTTTTTAATTTAGTAATGAGCTCGTGAAGCAATAACGGATAGACCAACAAATTGTGGTGTGTCATGGCAAAGCTTTATGATATGAATTTGTGCTTTCACGAAGTGACCAAGTAAAAATGTCGAAAGGTATTTGCTAGTTGTAATTGAAAGTAACATTTCTAAATAAAAAGTTCCGTGCGATAGAGTATATATTAGCGTTAAGACATGATTTTAGGTTTCCATCTTATCAATTAAACCAACTTCTATTTAGAATAAGTGCACGCGTGCAAGGAAATTGCGCGCGTTTAGATGTCGTTTATATTGCATTGCAGTATTGCATATAGCAGATACTAAACATTTGATGCCACTCATATATTTTCCGTGTTATCGATAATTATTATGATTATCTAATTTTATAGATTAAGTCAATGAATCATTCAAGAAGACTTGATTTTCTTTACACATTAGGGTAAAAAAGAAAATTTCTTAAAATTTGTATTAAAATGGATTGAACTCTTGAAGGAATTTTGTGCTTTTTAATTTCAAAGTCTGAAAATTTTTTTAATGAATTTTTCATTACAATTTTATATTAGATTCATTTATTATTTAAAAATACCTTCGAGATATATTAAATATATTATATATTATAATTATAAATATAAATATAAATATATTATATTAAATATTTACAAGAATTAATAACATATTTTAAATATTCAATAATTTTACTACCAGACTACCAACTAGCTCATTACCTATATTTGTGTAGGTGTCTTTTTTGTTATATAAGGACATTTTTGTGAAATTCAATCTGATTCGAGCACATTGCATACATCAGTCTCAAGTTTCACAATAACAATAAAGTGTTACAGTGTCTTAATTACAAAGATTTATTTTGTTGTGGACATAAAGAAAAATAGATTTGTGCGTGTGAAGAATTTACATTTTACACAATACTCTATCTAAGTTTATTTTATTTTTTTATTACGTGTTTATATGCAAATTTTATATTTTAAGTTTATATTCATTATTCCATGAATAATAGTTTAGCAATTTTGTAATTATTTTTATTATTATTTTTATTAGAAACAAACGTAAACAAAATTAACAATTTCACAGAAAAATATAAATTTTTTAAAAAATAACAATTACAATATTTAATTAGAATTAATTCATGATATTCTTAAAAAGTTAAGTAATAGTAAGTATAATAACTTTTCATTTCTAGGTAGAAAGCAATAAATATTTTCTTTTGCTTAAAAAAAAAATTACAATGTGAATATTAAATATTAAGAAATTATGGAAACAATTTAAGTATATAAATGAGGTAAAATAATTCTTATTATTAAAGAAGGATTTAGTTTTTTTGTATAATATTGAGATTTTAAATAAATATGTAGTGTAAGTAAAGGAATGTAAAAACTTTATTAAATTATATACTGATACATGTAAGGAAATAAATGTTTGTATACAATGAATTCTGCAACTATTAAGATTGAAAATTATGATAAGATCAAATGCATTATTAGAAAATACATTTTTAAAATTTTTTTCACTCTTAATCATTGCGCTCATGAATCTAAACTATTTTAATTTTCGTCAAATTCAAATTTCGATTAAATGTAATGCTAAGCATTATTATAAATATTTTATTTATTAGAAAAAGTTAAACTGAATAGGTTTTAAAGTAATGTTAATAATATTAACAAATTAATTATTTAGTGTCGAGATTTGTAATAGAATGAATGGCATGATATTACAAAATAACTAATTTTTTTAATATTTCAACGTTTTATAAACAAAGCGATTTAACAGTTTGGGAGAAGAACAAGCATGCTAGAATCTCACATATGCTAAGCTATTTCTTTTACGTAAACAGATATTTGACTCTTGAGTTGAATCCACCGGCACTCGCATCAGTAAACCCACGAAAAAGAAAGCAAACTCAACGGGTAAACGTTCACATGCGTCATGTGGGTTTGTATAAATGCGCGATACACATCACCCACAAGAAGTCATGAGAAATTGAATAAGGCGTGGTAAGTAACTTTTCCTCCAATGCATAACCTTTTGTTCATACTACATTGGCCTCGAATAGATTGCGTTTCTATTTCTGCTTTTGGGCTCTCTAGTTAACGAGGCGAAGGTAAGAAAACAAGGCTTCTCTATCACTTTAAGTCATTTCTTATTTTCTATGTTTTTGTCTTTTAATGTTACGATTCGAGAGATCTATTTAATTCACATGGTTAAGAGCCATTTAAAAAGAAATAGTGGGAACTTGAATGGATGCTGATTTCTTAACGCAACATTCCTGTCAATCTTTTCTTCGGAAAACTGAATTGATAAAATGTGATTATCGATAATTCCTAATTAATATGGTCTCTGTATTTTATGAAAAATTTTTGTTTTCTCAATATACATTGTGTAATCATAAATATTATGAAAGTAATATTAACGAAACAGTGTATATCAAGTAAATATAATATATCTATCAGGCTTCAGAATTTTCTTTATATTTGAAAGTTTATCTTATTTAAGCTTTCTTATTGTTATATATAAAATGCCACCTTTATTTTACTTATATACTTTATTGCATCTGCGTTTGTTTTTTGTTTCATAAAAAGTGTTTTTATATTTGTATTAGCTTTAAAGTGTACTAGAATCATTCATAATTATATCAATTTCAAATTCTAAAGAATGATTTTTTAACAGAAATATTCGTAAAAAGTAATAAAGTATCTTAAACATTATTATTATATATTGATATTTAACTTTTAAGATTTAAATACTTTTATATTTTAATTGTGGTTGAATCAATAATGAATACTAAATTAACAATTATAGATACTAGAGTACATTAAATTACTTGCGCAATATGATTTACGAAAGTAATGTATGTATTAAATGAATTACATTACATCAATAATTTAAATATATACAATTAATTTTCAAAGTTTAAATGTCCAATTAAATATTCTAACATAAATTTTCGTTCGAAATCTATAAATTTAGTATTGTTTTCAATTTGAAATCTATATATAAATAATAAAAATCTATATAAATAATAACAAATAATATATATCTAATTTTAAAAAGGTGTGGGGTTTTTTCAAAGTTATATTCTTAACATATTTGTTTTAATTTAAAATGTTTAGTCACATGTTTTTCATAGGGTATTACAGTTACGAAAATTCATTTTGTCTTCCACATACTGATTTAAAAAAATATTCGATTATTACTGAAGAACTAATCTAAATTTCCACGTATACATAAATATAAAAAAAATTATATATTTCTGAAAATGACAAATATCACCTTCCTACTTCGTTTATTTTGTCACTAATGCTTTTAACAATTACGCCTAACAATTCTAATTTACTGTTATTATCACGCGGTGGCTCAACTCACACATGTATACTAGCAAGTATTAAAGAATTGTTTTAATGATATGCCTCTAATCTTTCCATTTTTCGAGTTTAATAAATTGAAGTTACTAATTTGATTGTACAATATTTATTATATTTGAATATATTAATGTCACAGATATATCCTAACTTTAAACTGACAATATTCGAAATAGTTTTTAATTTTTTATTATAAATTCAAGTAATTAATTAGTAAAATAACTAGTTATAAGATTTTTTTCTGCGTATGCAACATGGCCATGCCATTTATTCATTAAAATTGATCCTAGTCTAATATGGAGATAATTTAAATGACTTTCTATAAATAAGATACTTTAAAAAAAATAATGATATAACATAAATATTTATAAATATATACGATATATATACATAAATTCGTATAAAATTCCTTCTTTGTAAAAATTCATGGTTTTTTTTAGACTACGAAGTATGTATTAGAAATATCATTTTATCCCGTTGAGCAAAAATTTATCGTAATTTATACATCGATATATTTTTTTTATATAAGTATATAATTTTTCCTTTACACAAACTAACAATTCTTGTCATCAGTGAATTTAATTTTTAGTTTTTCCAATGTTTTTTTTACAGTCTTTCCCTTATATTCATTGAGAAGATATAAATAAAAATGAGTACTACTTACTTGTCAATTATTTTATTATATGTCAACGTAAAACTAACTAAGCTTGTAAATAAACACATTCATATGAAGGCATTATGTTTTCATTGAAATAAATTTGAATAAAATAGTAAAACGTAAGAGAAGCAGACGTGATATCGTTATAAAGTATCGATTTTTTATAAGTAATTTTATAGTGTCATTAACGACCAAAATAATAGCAATAATCTCCTTAGTTTTGCAACGTTTTGTTAGCAATGCAGATGGAACATATGCGGAGTCGAAGAAAAAAATAACATAAGGATACGTAGACAGGAAATAACGCCGTAATGTTTGGACGGGAAGAGTCTCGTGGCATGTGGCGCCAAATAGTCCATTACGTTGTGAAAAAAGAGGACATGCGGCGGAAACCAATCCTGGACTAAATGGTGTTTGCCTGAGTAAGGAGCAACGATGGTAAAGGGGATTAAGAACGTCATCTAAAGGTGGAAATCAAGACGCACTATCTTGTATAAATACATGTAAATAATTTCTTAATCTGTTTTAATAATATTTTTGAAACTTCTCACGAAGGTTAATAATTTTCTTTAATTGATAAATAATCTATTTTAACATTATATATTTAAAAAAAAAGCTTATACAAATATAAATGTTATTAGGATGAGTCTGTTGCAAGGCATAATTCTATACTAGCTTTACATTAACTTTTCAATGATTAGCGATTAATTTTTTTTAATTGTACCGATATAAAATGAAAAATATTAATAACGAAATTACCACGTAAGAAAGAACTATCCCATCATTTAATTTTATATGCAACGATTTAAATTACACTTGCATATTTTTCAATAATAATTACATATTATTATTTGTCGAACACTTTAAAATAACCTTCATCTATCAATTTTTGGAACTTTTAATCTAGATAATTGATGTCAAAGTTTTTAGTATAAAATATAATTACGAATTTAAAAATGAAACTTTATTAATAAAATAATATTAAGTTCTAAAACTATTAAAATACGAAGAAAAAACTATACAGTGCACACGTAATTTTATTTATATTGTCAATTGATAACGGCTTTAATTTAAAAGAAAGTTAAATAACATTTAATACTAAGAAATATTTATAATGCAATAAAAGTACTTGTAATATTTTCTATTTAATATTGGATCATACGCACATTGAATTTTAAAAGAAAATAAATCCAAACACATTAAAATAATTAATGGGAATCAAGTACACTTATACATTTTAAGATAATTTATTTAAAGTAATCCAATAAATATTTTACATATAATGTATATTTAGTACTAATTCATCATTAAAATGTGTATAAACCAATGCAGTGCTCAATATAGGATATGTTTTAAAACGTTACAAATTTAATTAAATTATTAAGAAAAAAAAATATTGTTACATATTTTTATTTCATTGTTATAATCTGAATAAATAAATATAGCAACCGTTTGATAGTAAAACACATTAACGTTTTAAACTTTGAAAAAATTTAAAGTATACGTTAAAAATTAAAAATTTGTTGAAGTAAATAATGAAAAGCAAAAATAAAAATAATATTTATTTTGATGAAGTTTCATGATAAGAAACATACGGTAAGATAAAAGTAGTGATCCTCATAGGAAGCAAAGTACAAAGGTATAAGTCGCACAATGAAGAACGTCGTATGCCATACGAGAACTGAGTTGACGAGACGCGAAACTTATTGATCGGTCAGTAAAAATGAATTCACTAAACTTGTGTCTAACTTTTCATGCAATACATTAACTTTGATAAATCTGTATAAAGTAAATACTAATACGTACAAAGAATATCATATGAAAAATATCGAAGTATTTTGTAATAAACGTGATAATGCATTACATTTTGAATTAAAATATTTTATAAGAATGCATTTTATTTAATGTTTTATTGATGTATCTATTAAGTAGAATAATATTAATATTTTCGTTAACGAAATATCAACTAAATATTAACGAAGCCCCTCGGAGATTTTTTTTTTCAAACTTAAATCCAAATAGAAGTAAATTTAATGTAATTAAAGTTAATAGAATAATTTGGAAAAAATAAATATTATTTACTGTTAATAAAAATTGAATATATCTAGTTATGAAAATACTATTGCATGTAACTAATTGATAAAATAAATGATATCTTGATAGGATTATAAAACTCAAGGTGCAACTAGAAAGTGTTATCAACACGTTTGCGGTAACGATCGATATGATGAAAATAGTGTAAATCAAATGTAAAAGCAATTGATATGTATAGGTGTAAAAATGGTTTGAGAAGAACAGAATAAAGAAAAAAATGAAATTTTAAAGAAAAAAAAACCATTATATGTTATATTAATGAAATTTGATTGAAAATAAAAATTAGTGTTTGAAAAAAATTTAATTAAATAATTAAAAATACAAAAAAATGTTAATTTTCTATGTTGAATAATAATCCTCTAAAAAGTAATATTTTATTTTAAAATTTAGAGAACTCATTCACCCATTTGTATATTAAAAGAGTCTAGTTGTATATAGATTTTTATTGCTGTTTTTGTAAAAGTTAAAAACAAATTTCTATTTTAAACAATTTATTAAATTATAGTCGTTATAAATTTAATGATTATTAATTGGCTCTATATATAAAACAAATCATTAATTATGTATTGAGATATCGGCAAACTTCTTTCCATATATAATTATTACCAAGATTTAATTTTTTTGACGAAAATGATTCGACTTTAATAATAGTTCAATAATTATATATCGAATTTAATATTTTTTAATAAATAATATTGAGTTATAGTTATTTAACAACAATCAATGAATATATAAGTATTATTTGATGTTATACAATTGAGTAAATATTCTTTTTAAGTACTGTGAAACAATGTAGAACATAAATGACTACACGATCCTCTCTGAAGGCCGTAACAAAACAAGGTATTTTTCTATTCCTTATGACCGGAATAAAAATAAATAAAACACATATAAGTGGTATTAAAATAAGAATTTTTATCGAGTATAAGGGTGTTTTAACCATTAATATAGCTCTCGAATCAATTCTCGGAGTAATTAGATTTTTTGCACTCTATGATCTCATTTCTAACTATTCGTAGTCAAAGAAAAAGGGAGAAAAAAGAGTAAGATATTTTATTGATAATGGCGGTATAAATAATTGCATGATATTGTGTGTGTGTATGTAGGGACGTACATGTGTATGAAATTATCTCTCTATGAAGCCCTTTCATAGTAGTATTTTACGTTTACTAATTTGATCCTATTTTGATACATTTTTGGAAAAGTGGAGCTAACTATTGGATATTGATCTACGATATAGAAGTTAAGATTTATCAATTGCATATAAAATAATAAAATTAAATTTCTTCTGATCAATTTATATAAATAAAAAGTTTAAACTTAAAAACTTACTTTAAAAACTTTTTTAAAAAGATAGACAGCTTCAGACCTCAATAAATATATACGAAATTTGTATGCTAATTTTCCAAGGTGATTTACTACATAAGGGTAATAAAATATTACAATAATACTTAGTAGTAATAAAGCTTCATTATTTTATTTATTTTATACATAATTAATAACTAAAGTTATAAAATGATATATGAACTTTTCAAAAAACATTAAAACAATTCATTTAAAACGCATATATGTAACTAATTACTTTAATAAACTCTTAAAATATGCTTCAACACTAAATTTTTAATTAAATTGATTTATATGCTTATTTATTTATATATGTAAACTTTGAAATTGGTCATTTTTATTATAAATTAAAAATTGAAAGGTCTTATTAAAAAGTTACACGAACAAATACTTTAAGTAAAAATCACATGTATTTTTAAAAAAAACATTGATAATGAACTAATTCTACAAACTATTTTACTATACTGATATTCTTTGGTAAAATTTTATTCTGCAGCATAACAAAGTTCTATTGTACAATACTTTTTATTTCTAATAATATGCACACTGCTTAGTATTAATCACGATATTTTTTATCAGACAATAACATTAAATACTAAAAATTGAGTAAATAACCATTAATAGAAAATTGTTTTTTAATTAAACACAAAAGAATCACTTATTAAATTCAATATATAATTTCTTTAATTTGCAATAGTGATTTTATTTTATACGACATTTTTGAAACATCAACTACAAATTTACAGTAGCATTTACTTAATAATAAAGAAAGAATAACTTTCCATGATTATTAGATCAAGTACATCGCAAATCTGACAGTGAAATAAAAATACGAATGAGATAAAGCAATCATACAAATTATATAGTATTTATTTTACAATATAAATATTATATAGAATAAAATAACATTTAGGAATAGTATCTGATGATAATAGTAACTGATGATATACTAAAAAATTATTTATAAACATCAAAGTCTTATTAAAATTAAAAATTCTGATAGTATTATATTTGATTTGAAAAAATCTAATTTGAAGTAAATACTTATATTTTTAATAAGCTATTGTAAAAAAAATCTGCTAAATTCTTAAGTGATTATACAATTTTATACCTAATGATTCATAGAATAAAAATAAATTCAACTATAGTAATCAATGGTTACTTCGTTTATTTGAAATACTTTTTTAATATATACTAATTTCAAAAGAAAATTAGGAAGTACTACTAAATAGTATATGAAATTAATAAGTTCGCAATATTTAAAAACAAAGTAGTGCTTTATTGGGTTAAAAAAAACTAGTTTTGATTGCCATATATACAAAATTTATTTATTCAAATATTAATATAATAATATCGAAGTTTTTATAGCTTCTCGAGTCTACTTACGTATATCTTTCTTATTGTACAAATTATTAAACTAATTACAAGACATTTCTTTTTAATTTAAGCTTCATAGTAATAGTTGGAATTGATAGTTGAATTGCATCTAATAAAATTATGTTTTACATTTTGGAATAAATTTAGTGAATGTTATGATATAAATTACAATCTGGCATTTCTAAGTCGTAGATATTGACCAGATAGAAATATGTTACGGATTATTTGTTGAGAAGAAAATATAAAGTAACTGCATCGAGCTTAATAATAATTAAAATTTCAAAAACAAATGTAATGGAACATAAACACAGGGGCAGATCATGTAAACAATTGTAATTTATAAATATTATTACAGTGATTAGATCAGAAATTTTTATCAAAATAAACAGCCATATTAGAATTAAAATTGTTCAAAACTAGAAATTTTGAAAATTTCCATATAGTTTATTTTTCATTCAATGTATTTCAAATAAGTTATCAAGCCTTAATATTCATAGATTTACTCGAATTTACTTGAAAGAGTTACTTTTTTACCGTTATTCCTTTCTGAATAAAAATAATGGTAACAGAATAATTTTGATAATGTTTTTTCAAACATTGGCGATTAGTAATAATATGCAGGGTACAAATTATAGAAAATAAATGCCTAATATCTGTATAACCAATAAAATGGTTAAAATTGAATAAAAATACCTTTATCACTTCAGTCATCGAACCGAGCTTGTTCACATAGATTGAAGTATAGTATGCTGAATAAAGTGCAAAGCATAGAGAAGATTGAGACCGTAGATTGAGAGCGCAAAAATCGTTGATGAGAGATGACATAAAAATAACAAAATGTCACGAACCCATTTACAATTAACGTAGTGGCTTTGTCCGATATCAAGCGCGGAGAACCAACACACACTCTCTTCCTTATGAAAGCCGCAAGAGGCGTGCGAGCGTTGACTCTCAGGTGTAAGAACACGTCGTCGGCTCTAGAGATCTCCTCTACGTGTGTAATCGCGGCACTCTTCTCGCGCTTTTCCTTTCTCAAGCCAAGCGTTACACTGCACCGCTGTACTGTGCGACCAACTTGCGAGAGGAGGAGAAGAACGGAGGAGGAGAAGGATAGAGGAGGGGAACGGAGAAAAGAAAGACGCGACGTAGGAGGGGGAGAGGTGCATTCCATGACTGTCAGCAGAGTGAAGGGGGTGGGGGAGGCTCTATAGCTAGGAATGGCTAGGCTGAGGTGAGTGCGAAAACAGGAGCCGAGATTTTGCTGGTACTGGTTGTAGTCGAGGAAGCTACCAAGCGGATATGAAGTGAGGGTATGAAAGAGCGAATGATCGAGCGTGATAGGGATGTAATTTAGCGAGCAAAATATTCTATACTGGAAGCAAGGCTTTCGAGACTCTGTTGATGATATTCTATCCTTAATCGAATAACATTTCAAGGGCAATATTCTTAGAACAAACAAATGCAATTTCTCTTGCTTACAATTAACGCACAAATAATTTTTAAATTGTATAAAATTTGGATATTTGTTGCGATAAGAGTAGTTAAATGAAATATTAAACGGAATGAAACGGTGTTTTTCACTAAAAGCGAAATATTCTCTCGGAATGAAATTCGTCCCTTTTTATATTTCTGATATATTGAAAAATTTTATTATGATGATTTTATGATTTTATTTTCTAGAGAAAAGGTTCTGTGGAAGAGAAGGCTGCATTGTTATTATGATGTAAAGTAAATTTTGGTATCAGTGCATATACTGTTTGCATGAATAATATTGCACGTAACATTTACTTCTATTTGAATATAATTTATTGATGGAAATATTTTATAATAGATGATTAATAATACATTTTTATAAGAACGGCTCAGTAAATTCCTCGATATTTGTTTGCAAGTTCATCGAATTAAGTGATATTGAATTAATAACAAGGAGAAAAGAAACTAGGTAAGGCATAAAAAATTAAAATGAAAATTATTTGGGCTACAAGAAGATGATTATACGGTAAAAATAATAGAAAAAATATAACTAAGATGCAGTAACTGGTTTGTATATTAATAATTAAATGCATATAACTTGCTTTTACTTTTCAAATCACTATACGTATATTTAATATGAACTCTACAATTCAATAAAACGTTTTTCCATTACATAAACGATAACGTAAAAGCGAATAAAGCTGAAGGCTGAATAGAAATGAAAGATAATGAAGAATTGATTACAAAGGGATTCAGGAATGAACGAGAGAAGAAAAGTGTAAGAGTACATGTACAATGTACCAAGCTTTAGGGCGGGAAAAATGTAATGTATTAAATAAAATGACACCGACAAAAAACATGCGAAGTAAACGAACCTGAATAAATGAGTACAGGTAACCCGAAATAATTACGAAGCCTGTGCATACGAAGAGAGTCAAGAAAATGGCGCGGATACAAGTGAAAAAAGTGAAAGGAAGAATACTAATGTAAAAAAAAGAATGAATAAGAATAATAGTGTAGCCGCGATGAGAGCCGCACACGTATCAAGGAGTAATACGTTTTATTTTCTTCTCCCTTTCTGTCTCTACTATACTCTAGTTATTAAAGGGTAATGTCCTGTTACATCCAGTCTGACCACTCGTGAGCCTCTTTCTCGCTCATCCTGTTACATTATATATATATACATTCTTGTTTATATCTGTTTGCATATTTTGATACAAATGACCACACGTTCGGTTACCGAATAAAAATGAATGTTTGCATTTAAACATTATTTAGTTCATTTTAGTTATTTATTTCATTTTGTCTGACTGAAATTACACGTTTTAGTATCTTCATTTTTAATTTTATTTAGCTTGAAAATAAATAAACATTTCATCTACATCTCTCTGTTTTTTATAAAATGCTGTAAAATGCTGTTTTTTATATAAAGATGTATTCCATTACTTAATTATATCTTTCTTTTTTAAAATTTTCTAGTAGATAGGGATTTTTTTTTTAGAAATGAATATAAAAATTTAAATTAATGTTTAGTATTTAGACGAATACGATGAAATATTTGTAACATTATTTTTATATGGATAATCGTATAAACTTCAATGTATAAGATCGTGACTAAATTTCAAATAAACTTTCATTTCAAAATCTAAATAATATATTCAACAATAATAATGTACAAAATCTTAAATTATTGACTCTAAATCTATAGAATTTACATTTGTAAGGAAGCTTTTCTTCAAAATAAAATATTCTTAGCATTATTAATAAGTTTTATAAAATCATTGTGAATATTTAATGAACGTCAGTAGGTAAGAATAATAGACCGTTTTTATTTTTTTTGACATCTAAAAAAATAAAAATTTTTTACTGCACAACGAATTTTCTTTCACAACTAATAAAAAAATTCTTATTATTAAAGCAGCTATAAAAGAATATAATTACAAATAAAAATTATAACAATCTTTTAATGAATACATAAAAGCATTAAAATTTAATTTTATAATTAATTTTAAAGCAATAAAGATTATTTAACAATATTATAATATACACAGTATTTATTATTGGCTGTTAATAAGAAAAAAATTTATGTCATTGCTATAACAGTTTGACTGGATAACCTAGCTGTGGAATAAGCTTATTAGACATTACAATTATATCTTCATATACGAAGATCTATAATTACCTTTCATCCCTTTTATGTTTTCTTTCATCTCCCGTGGACATATTCTTGAAGTATCGAAGAGACAAATATTGTGCTTAATTCAAGTTAATTATATAATTAAATAAAAACATGTAATTCGTTAAAAATAAAAATAATATAATTTACGTGAAAAATAGTTCCAAGAGAAACCAACAAAGAACCATCATTAAAAACAAATTTTTAAAAATAATGACTGAATGACTAGTTTTTCTCATTTCTAGAAAATATGTTCATTTATATAAAGAAAAAACAACTATTGAAGTTGTATATAGAATAAATCATTACATAAACAAACAGTGGAGAATATATTTCATTACTATTATCACAAACAGTAACAACAAGCTAACTATAAAAAGTATAATCTATAAAAAGATAAACTTTAAGCAAAAAACACTAAGAAAATATAATTTTTATTGAAAAATATTATAGATATGGCTACAAAATTTTAAACATCAGTTAGAATTTTTAAAAAATAAACAATGTATTAAGTTAAATATTTTATAATTATCTTTATAATTCTACATAATTTATTATCCAAAAATAAATTAATCGAATTAGGCATGAATTAACACAATGCATAAATGGATTTCATAAAAATTCGTAACTTATCCAATCACTGCGAGGGTCTTTCAAAAAGTAGGACATAACGAGTATGTCATACATTATTAAGTATCATAAATATTTAATACAATTAAAGGATGATTTATATACTGGTACTGAAATATTTGACAAATTCAATAATAAACTCCATTGACAAAAAATTCAAACTAAATATTTAAATAGCAAAAATCAATACCATTATCACTGGTATATTAATATATATAATATATAACATTAAAATTGAGTATCAATAATTGAAATTAAATAAATTTGTCAAACCTAGAATTTCAAAGTATAGCTAGATTTTGTTTATTGAATATTAATTTATTTAATATTTAATACTAATAAAGAAAATATTAAAATATCTTAAGATCAAATTTTAAGAATTCCCTTTATAATGTTATTAGTTTTATTGATGCTCTTAGAATGGTTAAATAGTAAATGATATATAATTTTAACTATAACGTTACATCGATAATTTATTGATTTATAAACATGGAGTTTTTAAACCGTAATGTTCTCTATGCATTTATTTGTTGCTTTATTTATATATTATTTGAACGATGTTTTATTTAATACGTTACTCAAATTTTATTTTTTAATTTATTTACTTATGTTTATATCAGATACTATGATGTATAAATTAACATGAAAAGTATATCCTTACAGCTAAATAGTTTATTAGCTGTTTATTAAACAAACAAAACTACAATTAACAAATATTTCTGGATTTATATATATATTTTTTATATTACTATAATTTTGTTAAAGTAAAATTGTTTCAAAGTAGTAGTATTCTATTAAAATTAACCGTTAAATGAGTTGATTTAATACAATTATTATTTCCAAATAATTATTATTAGTATATTAATAAATAAATAAAAGATACTATTGTAAATTTTAATGATTTTATTTAATATAAATAAATGAACTAATCTAATCTACTCAATTTTTAAGATATAAAATTTTGTGGTTGACTGTTACATTACACAAAATTATGAAACAAAGCTTAAATAGCTCTGAATAAGTATAATTTTACGAAGTAATATACCATAAATATAATTAAAGCTTGGAATGAAAGAATATTTAACGTATGTTTATCGATTAATATAATAAAATTGAAATGGATAGGGTCTTATTATCTAGTAGGAGTAATGCAATAAATGCTTTTAATGCCTTATCCTTCCAATATTAATAACTATAGATATTCGGGGATGGAACTGTTTTGAAAATTAGACAATTTTTAATAATTGGTGTTTTTCAATTTGAAATGTCTATATGTTTTCAATAGACGGTAATAAATTAATGTTTGAAAATTGAATAAATCCAAATAACCATACTGTTACACATCTCCATGATATAATAATATATAAATTAAAATATTTAATCATTTTTCCAATAAATATACATAATTTACGGATTTATATTAATATGGACTATATAAAATAATAATAAATACGTAGTACAGGCTGTTGCTAATGAATAAATTGTATTTCTCACTTATCATTAGTTATAATCAATTGAATTGAAGTAAAACAAGTAAGAAAAAATGAACAATTTTAACTGCATAGAAGAATTTATATTTAAAAATTACTATATTTTATATAATTTTTTATGGAACAATACGTTTAAATGTATTGTTTGGTCAATAAATAATATAATTAAAAGTGATCTTTGATTTCATTTGTTTTATCCATAAACAGTATAGCATTCATTAATTTTTATAGGTGTGATATTGTACAATATTGACGTAAAAAAGTAATATTTTTTGCAACTAATTTCAATTAATCTATATATTTTCGTTTAACGAATAAAGTAATGGTATTAGGTTTTGTTTTTTTATAGATAAGAGAAATTAATATTACAACCTCTTTAATATGACAATATAAATTACTGTATATATATATTTTTAAATATTGTGTATTATATTAAAATAATTGTAATAAAATTTTATATTAAAGTATAAGTATTTATTATAGTATGACCACAATTTTGTATTTATATATATAATTAATAGTGCCTATAGAAGAAAATTAACTCTTCTTTTGATCTGACTAATAGTGATCTTAATATCTACATAAGATACATAATTTTCGACAAAGCCAAAAATACCGTTAATATATATTATAAATTTGAAACAGAAAAAATAGATAGTCAATCACATAATCTTATCTCTAACAATACATAATCTCAGATACACCAACAACTTTATATAATAAAAAAGCCTCTTTTCTAAACGCACCATAACTGCGCTACAGTCATGGTTAACTTCGCCATATATATTATTTCATACCATAAAAGACCACATGCCATCCAAATTTGGTATTACTTTCAACAATTCACAAAAATGAAAGACAGGGACACACGTCACATACATACACGTGCACACATTTTTACATCGCAAATGGAATGCAAGAGAAACTTAATTACACTTGTGCATGAGCACCACGTGACAATACGATTACTCACTGAATAAAGTTGATTTTGACGCTGGTCTGATGTTGCTTAACGAGCGGTTTAATACACTGTACAGCTGGCCGGCCTCTCGCAAGATCAGCTGGTAAGCTGCCCTGCGCATATAGAAGCAAAACAAATTCGTTGGTTAGTCGATCCGATACTCTTCTTGAGAGTGACTTGATTTTACGAACAATAATGAGCAATGTAAAGTATATGGGCTCAGATAAATAAGCTACGCATGATATACATGAGTGTTGTTACTTCTCGGCATTTTTAGGGGTTCGATGACACGTCTACATTCATCCTTTGATTCCATTAGTTTTCCTAAGATTTCGCAAGACTCAAGAACACTGTATTAAAATTTGTACTTAAATAAAAAATTAATTTTGATAATTAACTCAAAAAAGCTATTGTATAAATATTCAAAATTGTGACATTCGGCAATTTGTATTAACACTGTCTCGGCCATTCATTAAACATTGCATATTGAAAGTTTTTTTAATCAATGAAAAAAAAAAAAGAAAAAAAAAAGAAATGATAATTAGTATCCACACATATTAAATAGCTATAATTAATATTTTATTTATTTGCTTATTTGATAAAAAAATAAGTGTGAATATTTTTGAAAATTTATCATGGATAGACTATATATTAAGTGATACAGATTATGTTAATAAATTTGTAGTTTTTATTTTTAAAAAAGTTTCGACTTATACTTTCACATAAATAAAATATTTATAAATAATTAATTTTTTTAATACTTATTGATTGAAACTATCGAATGCATAGGATAATTATGAACAACAGGTTAGGATAAATATGATTCAATTTTACATTAATTCAAATTAATTTTTTTGTAAATAACAATTTCCAAACTCTAATTCATAAAATTTTAACTGGATAACTAAAAGATCTATTAATGGATCAGTTGCATAGGCAGTATAATTCCTTACGGAGAGAGAACTCTATATCAAATAAGAGAAATTCTTTGTTTTATTTTCATTTCATATAATTCATTATTATAAATTGATATTTAACAATTTAGTTTCCGCTTTAATTAGTGAAAATATAATATAGTTCATCATAAAATCAGCTACAATCGTATTAATTATAATGCTAAACTTGCTATTATATACGTTATTCATAATGTTACAATTTCATCATAGAATAGAAAATATTTTCTCATTGAATTATTGGTTGTGAGGAACATAACGTCATAACGTTGAATCCTATAATTAATTCTATCACAAATTTAAACCCACCAGAATCGTTTTAATGTATTTGCAAATGCCCGTGCACGTATTTCGTAAGGAATGTCTAGGCGCATAGGATACATTATGTTAGTCGCTGCATTCCATTATTCAGTTACGGTGTTCAGCTTCATTTCTGCTCAAAATCTGGAAGGGCAGTGGAAGTAATGCCAAAGGAAATGAAGAAGGCTTTTACAGAACCTATTGCTGACCGTTTTTTCTTTTTCTGGCAATATCGGTTCCAGTAACCGACGACGAAATTTGACTCTGGCCAGTGCTCGTTAAAGCCAAGATCATAGGAGGGCATATCTTGGGAAATAACGCATCGAAAATAGTCCGAGGAAAGAAAATGTAACACTCGACCGTGAGTAGGGAAAGCTAGTTGCTATAGACGACATATCCAGGTTGTTATATAAGCGAGTCACACCTGAGGAAATATGTCACCGACTTGGAGTTTGAGGAGCTGGTGTCTGCTTAGTTTTAATTGAAAATTCTGAGCTACTTATATGGACAATAACTATTCGACACTGCGTTAACTAACTTAATGCCAAATTTTTAACTGAACTATACATTAAAGATATAATTTTCATAACATGTCACGGAATTTAAACACAAGAACCACAACTTTGCAATTGATTACTGAGCTACGATTTAAATTATGACAACTGAAGTTTTTTAAGCTCAAATTAAACGCAAAATATTAAAATATTTCATTGTAGATATGTTTGTTGTGATTATAATATGATTGCAAAATTACTACACGACCATTGATTATTTTTGCACGAAAGCATATTATTAAAACATAAAAAAAAATTGCGAAATCACAATTGTTATAAATAAACATTAAATAATGGGATTAAATAAATTGACACTGTGAATGCTATCAATTGTAGTGGGCTAGAGTAAGTAGGCTTCATTAGCTATGATTTATGAATAAAATTTTTGAGTATTTACAATGGAATTATTAATAAAAAATGCTTGTATTGTCAAAAACGTATTATATTGTCAGTAGTATTTTGATTAATTATGAAAAGTAATATGCTATATCCAAATAAAAATTGTGAGCACTTTATAGCTTTTATATCTGTTACATTTTATTTGAAGCTCTTTGTTGTTTGTTAATATTGCAAATATTGTAAGCTTTATATGTACTATGAATAAAAGTCTCATTCAAAATTCAAAGTACACTTTATATTCAGGATATAGTTTATCCTTAATAACGAAGTAAAATTATACTTCTTTTGATACCGATAGCACTTCTATGAAAATGTTTCAAAATTCATTAATGAAAACTAATCTAAAGTAATTCACTTATCATGAATTTAACAAAAATTAAATTAATAATGCAGATGGAGATGGATGTAGAAACAGACAAAGCATAGATAGAACGACGGAGAGAGAGGACAGAAGCGGGAAAGAGAATTTACCAAAATTGAAAAGAATAAAAGATATAATTTATGAACTATAAAGCGTTATTAATAAATATTTTTAACGCTAAATAATATTTTTTCCCCAATTTCTTACTATTTTTACTTAGTTTCTTTTCTTTTCATTCATTTACTATGCTTCAATATCAAGGAAGAAGAAATATAGTTTCCCAAGCCCAAGAAAAAAATTTTCAGCGTTTCTCAATAATTTTTTTTATGTTGAAATTAGTATTTAACGTGTTTCGTGTGAAAAAATAAATGTGAAATAATCTCTTTAAAATCTTTTTAATTATTAAAATGAAGTTTCATCAATACTTAAAATTATATAATACTGTTAAAATTTATATTAAAATAATATCTATTAAACTGATATTATATAGAACACTATGTAAAAAACTACTAATTATTTTCTTTCAATTATTATCAAATCATGATTAATGAAAATTTAATTTTCAAAACAGTAGTAGTATTATTTTTATTCTATTCAATATAATAAATTATAAAAACTTAAAATAGTATTATTTCAAATGAAATTATTTATGCATTGTAGATTGTAAATATATTGTAGGACAAATATGTAACAAATACGAATTAGTATTCAAAATTAATATTTTAATAAATATATTTCAACATAAATTATACTTTAGCATATTAATAAGAAAATGTGACTACTTAAAAATTAAGTATATTTCATTTATAATATTATTAATTAAGTCCAATATATTGTTATTGATTTACAGTAGCATTTATATACAATTACATTAAGGAGCAAAAATATTGTTTTTCTGAAAGATATTCAATTATAAAGTTACAGTAGAGAATCAAAGGTAGATTGCATCATATGCATTATAACACAAATCGAGATTGAAATAAGAATATTACATTTTGACACTTCGTAATTATGTTAAAATATTAATGATGTAGAAGGATAATAAATAAGTTCGACACTGATAATAATAACATATGAATGGTATTTAATTGATTTATTATTAGTTATATAGTGAATAATATAGTCAATAAGTGGTATGTTATGTGATCAATTTTTAACTTCAAATATTGTTTTTAGACAATGAAAAATGAAGTGGCGATTAGAGATCTTTTTCCCCGCAATGACTCAACTAATATCGATCCATTAGTACCCACCAAAAGAGTAGGCCATTATCTTTATAACCACATTGTTCACTGACATATAATAATGCTTTTCGTATTAAATTAGTTTTTCCTCTTCTTAAATTATCCATCACAGTAAAGATGATTTTATTAATAGATTTACATTACGTAGCAATTAAAGAAATGAAGAAAATAAATAACAATAGTCATTTTAACAGTTTAAAGTATTCAAATTCAAAAGAACAGCAAAAGTTATACATTGTAATTTTAATGAATATGCATTGACTTTCATCTTTAAAATTTGAAAAATTTGGAAAAGTATTCATTTAAAAGTTAAAATGATTTTTTATATATTTGCAGGTCATAATAACGAAACATTTTACATTATATAATTTTGGTTCTTGTATTACATTGAGCACTGGAAATGCTGAAAATTTATGATATATCATACATCTTGTATTATACACATAACGTGGCAAAGAAAAATAACAATGCTATAAAAATCAAGTATTAACGTATACGAATTAAAAAAATTATGGTATTCTAAATAATTTTCATCACTATGACTATCAAATCCAAGTTAAATCTGATTTTAACGAGTTTTCGTAGCTGGAGACGTTTCGTAAGGATTGAGATTCGCACAGCTTCGCAATTGATGCGAAAATACGTACGGCTATAACAAAATCTCTGGAGAGAGCCGCATACTGACGCAATTTCTATTTAGAATTGTTACACCTTCGTCTGAGTTTTAATGGAAAGAACCCGAACAACACGTTGTAATCCGATGAACCACTGCGCACCTTTTTGCGACGTAATCAAGAGCCCCGTTCGATTCGCGCACTAACTACCACAACAGTATCTGTACGTGTAGCATTACGATGTGTGTTGCATCTAGTTTTATATATTGATCAACCGATAGTCGAGTGGATACTGGACTCACTTCGTGGAATTCAGCTCTAGTGTTCTAGGATTTTTGCGCTTGCGCAAACCCTTTGCTGCTAGTCTCCACCCCCATACTGCTTTTTCAATATTTTTCTCTTGCACACTAACTCTATTTTCATCTCTGGAATTAACTCTTTACATTATCTTCGAAAATCATGACACTATATTTTCCCTAGATTTTTAGCTATAATTTTAAAACGTTTTTTCCTTTAATTTTGTTGTTAATTAACTTCATTTTTTATTTAATAATTCAAATTTAAGAAAAAAATTCTAAACATATTTATATTTAATACCACTATATTAAATTTTCTCTTTTAAAATTTATTATTCTTATTTTAGATTTGTAATCGGACCTCAAAAACTCTAGAAATATAATTCAGGCAAGTAGAGGGGAAAACATATTCTTGAAGAACTTAATTATATTTAGATGATAAATTAGAAAACTTCTCTAATTTATCTACTTATCTACAATATTAATATATCTATGTTGACTTGCTAGTAATTAATAAATACATAAATATTTAATAATCACTTGTTAATACATAAATTTTTTATTTTATTGTATTTTTAATACTGTTATAGTGTTTTTATCTCAAGTTTAGTGTACTATCATTCTTAATCTATTTATTCTATTTGTTTTATTCTATCTTACTTTCGTCACCTCGTAATATAAAGATATAATTGTCTTTTTGATTCTTTCTTGTTCCTTGTTATTTACAATAATGTTTTAATTTAACATTTATACTCCATTTAACACAAGTATTTAATACGAATATTTATTTCAATTGCAATATGTTATTTAACTCTTTCGAATTTAACTGTCAATACCATGCAAGTTCTTTTATTCTTTCTTATATCGTTAATTTCTCTCATCTTCGAAGACTTAAATATGTCCTATTCTTAATCAAACTTATTTATTAATATACATATCTACATATGTCTTATAAACTTGACAAATTGAAATAATAAATAATAAATGAAATCTTTAAATTCTCATAAAAATAATAAATTTATAAAATAAAAATAAAAGTATGTTATATGAAATTCAGTAGATATGATCTTATTTTTTACCCAAGAATATGTAAAATAAAAAAATATAAGAATACATAATTTTTTAAAATTATTTAGTACAATTATTTAAAATCATTATTAATATTATATAAAAATATTTAAAACAAAATTGAAATTGCATTTTTAAAATAGCTTAAATAGTAAATAAAATTATGGCTATCAAATATGGGAAAAATATAAATATTTTATTATCAATACAAGAGTATATTAAAATTGAAAAATTGAAATTACAAATAGTACTTTAAAAATCGACTGAAGAGTTAATAGACTTTATGAAATGGATTACAAATATGTTGAACTTAAAAATTCAATTGAGTAATTTAATAATATTAATTTTCTAATGAGCTACTTGTTGAAATTTTTCAAAGTATATGCAAAATATTTGAATAGCTTAAGTTTCATTGTTGAAAATTTTGGTGCATTCGATAGTTTTATTAATTATTATTTCATTCATTTTTCAAAATATGTAGATTTGAAATATTACATTATTCTCTATGAAAATTACATTGAATTAATAATAAAGTTTTAAAAGATCTGAATATAATTATGTATATTCCATTCTAATACCACTTATATTTTATTCTACCGATTTCTCCATGTTCGCATACATGGTTTAACTTATTTGTAAATTATGTATTACACAATTTATATAATCATTTATTTAAACTCAGTTAGAAATACTTTTTTCATAACCATAAATAGAAAATATATCAATACAAATTTTATATCTTATTAACATTAATTATTTAATTTCTATTTAATTGTATTTTAAAATTTCTATGAAATACATCAACATATATTATGATGACTTGTTAAAATCAATATTAAATTAATTACGTTTATTTTAATTATTTAAAAATATTTCAACGTTTCATGTATGACTAAAAGGGGCGGGGGCGAATGAAATCCGAAAAAACTGATAGGACAAGGAAAAGAGAAAGAACAAAAAGAAAGGCAATTAACAAAGTGTTTTTAGCAATGCATTCCTAAAAGGGTTAAGAGACTTTTGCTTTCTAGCTGCTTGTTCAAACTCGCCAAGCATGAACAGTTTACTTATCGTAAATTTAATTACGTCTGTGTGATTGAGTGCTTTTAGAGAAATTGTGCTTGTAGTGATTCAGATCGCGTGAGGGTGATATAAATGATTACGTCTGTGTGTGATTATAAAATTTATAACACATCTAGAAATTACTTCAAAAACGTATAGTATGCTTATTATATGGTGAATAATCGTAAAGGTTTCATTGTATTAAATATCTTAAATTTCTTTAAAGTTTTAAAAGGGAATTCAATATTACTATCATATATTAAGCTTATTTTAAATAAAAAATTGATTTAAGAAGGAAAAGTTATTTCCAAATATTAGAAAATTGTAATTGGTTAAATTAACGATTAAATATACTCAAAAACGTACCACATTTCAATACAATAACGTTAATACAATAAAGTTAAATATGAGCATTAATAAACAGTTTCCATACATAATTTATAAAATCATTTGCAAATTAATTTCAAAGTAGTAATACTCTTAATAATGGTAATTCGCTCTCAATAATAATTTGATGGTACTGATTCTCAAGTAAAGAGCGAGGTCCATCTTTCATAATAAGGGTATTTTATATTAATTTTTCATTGATTATTCGTGCATACCTTTTACATCCTAATGCATTTCATTCATTATTTGCTCGTGCTCAAAAAATCTTATTAAGAATGAATTTTATTTTTTGATACATGTTTGTTATTTACATTTTATTATTATTGATATTTATTCATTATTTAGGATAAATATATTGCTATAGTATTATATACTCATTATATTGATATTATGATTTTATGTATAACGTAATATCTGAATAATGAATAACATTCTGTAAGTATTACAATATTATTTAATCAACATAATTTGTGATCTATATATTGCACCTTGTATTTATTTAAATTCTATTAAAATTGTCTAATTATTGATATTTTTTATTGATATTTTTGAATTAGAAGAATTCAAATACTCATTACTTATTGAGTATTTTTCAATGAGGTTTTTCTTATACTGTAAACTCGAGTAATATGAAATTCGACTATATAAAAGAGATTTTTCTCTTGCTAAATAAATAATAATAATAATTTCTAATTCTTAAAAATATTTTAATTTATTTTCTCACATTAAATCAATTTTCAATTCAATATTCATTTTTAGAGAGCCAAGAATCGATTAAAGCTTCAGGAATACACATATTGATTAATGGAATTATTAATTAATGAATTTATTTCATTAAATTATTATTATTGTTATTATTATTAAAAACAAATACATTCTTTATTTGGTAATTTAAGACGGACAAACAATACATGAACAGCCATCCATGAATTTTGCTTTTCAAATCATCAGAGGTAACTAATAAAGGGAAGGGGGGACCGAGAGATTAGTGATTATAGAATAAGATCGCGATTGCGAGGTAAATCTTTTGCGTGAAGGTAAAATACTGCTCTTTTTATTTTTAGTAAATTGTAAATTAAGCTTTTTTGTACATAACATAGTATTGAATATTTATAATACTTCATATTTATTTAAAAATGTAAACAAATTATTTCTAACAAAATTAGAAATAAAATATTCTTTAATATTTCAAAATTATGTATAAAACAATACCGCCTTGTACCTATAAATTTATATAATTTTGAAACTTATAAAATCTAAATTTGAAAAATACTTTTATACGTAAAATCTTCATTATAAAATTGTTCATAAAATTGAATTCAAATAATCTAAATTCTGTTAGCATAAAATTTATAACTAAAAAATCAATTCATTAATTTTATATTATGTATCAAAGTATTTGAATAGTTTTCATGGATAATTTATCTGTAATGATTACTATTATAATACCAAAGATAAATGAGTAAATATGAAGATTTTTAATTTATAAATATCTATATCCTGTTTACCGAATTAAATTAAATTATAATCGCTAATATATTTATCCATTTTTTACTATGTACGTATGTATTATATACGTTGTATATCTAACTACTACAAAAGCTTTAATAATTTACTATTGTTTCCTCTGACAACTATATAATATATTTCAATGGCGCAAATTGATAAAAGATAAGAAAATACAGAGCAAATAGGGATTTGATTACGTTTCATGGATTCTATTTTCAACTTCCAAAATACATAATCCAAACACTTTACATTACTTTGCGTTGGCTTAATTTTGCTATAAACTAAGAAAATTCAAGCATACCAACTTTTCAGACTACATAAATACTTTTTCTTTGAAATGAATTTATTGAGGGAAGCAGCTTAGTTGTTGAAATAAGCAGAAGATATTTAGCTTCGAATTAAAATTATTTGTATATTTATAAAAACAAGTTTGCCTTTGCTAAAATTAGTATTTAATTTATGAGATCAATTCATGTAAATAAGCCTAATAAAGAAAAAAATTTTTCTTAGAAAACAATCTATTACTTTAAAATTAGAATAATAATTATACAGCATAGTTAAATTGTCATTATCAAATTTGAAATAATTTTCTAGAATTAAATTTACAAACGATTATTAAACTAAGGAAAAGTCAGAAGTTTTTAAAATACCAGTATCGTAGATGTAACCATTTATTAGTATATCACGGAGTATTTATTAAGTTTCATTATTATTAAATTTCAAGAAACTTCAACAGACTGATTTTTATTTATCAAAATATAGTATGTCAAACTTGTATTCTTTATTTCTGTGTCAGTGGCCATTCATATTGATTAAACGTTAAATAACTGATACTGCTGCATTTCGGCTCTAGTTTAATTTCTAGGTACAATTACGTCGACGAAGATACAAATTTATTTATTAAATCATTCGTAATTTTATTTTAACGCAGAGTGGCGGTTTTATGTTTTATTGGCATCTTTTCTATAGCAGAACTTCAATTGAATAATATAGGTAACACACTTTACACGTAATAATAAAGTTACATTTAGTAAACACAATTTAAATTTTCTCTTTACTTATTATATTAATAGCCTATATACATAAATTATGTGATTATAAATAACTGAACATTAATGTTCAGGCGTTAACTTGAAAGATAAAGTGAAATAAAATTCTATTACTATAATAGTATGTTGATTAGAGTTAAGGTTTAAAAAGATTCTTGAAAAGCAGAAAACATTACTAAATACGGTATGATGATTAATATAATTACTAAATGCATATGTAAAATAATTTACTTATTTTTTCTCTTCTATTTTCTTTGTAACCGTAAAACTCATACATTTGCATAATTCCACAATATCTGATAGGTACTAATTAAACTATGTTTTATTATCGCAACTTCCGAATTCATCAGTCTGCTAATTACAAAATAAAAATTTATCAAATATCATTTTCGTACTAAAGATATTTACCGATTCAATCAATAGTGCTTTTTCTGATACCATAAAAAGTATTAATTTCTTTTCTAAATGTTTTTTTTCGTATCCTATTCTCGCAGTTAAAATTAATTAGTTCTTATATCAATTTCAGAAAATTCAATCGTTCCTACGTCTATGATTTATTATTTTTATAATATTATAAACTTCTTCTGCAATCATTTGGATTCTGACCTTTTTTACTTTTGATGCGAGGGTGATGGTACATGTGTATTTAAAGTACACGTTCTATGGAATAACAATAAATTGCAAAACTGTTGTTAAAAACTATACATGTGAAAGAGATATAAACTTGTTATCTTTTTTATAAACTTATATTCGTATAAAATATACATTAGGAAATCTTTATAAAATAATATTTCTTCAGTCAATTATTGATATAAATATTCATATACGAATTTTCATGTATTACATAAAATCCGATTTATTATAAGGTATATTTGTTTAAATGTATCTTAATATTCTATATAATTAATAATTATGATATATTTATAACAAGGGTAGAAATACCAATTAATTTTCAAAATTTTAAAATTTCTACTTTACAAGAATATATTCATATATAAAATAAATATTAAATAAAAAATATTTACTTATCTGATCTGTTTATTCACATCATAACATAATATAATAAATTTTGTTATCAAATATTAGTTAAATATATGCTGTTTATTTATTTTTCGTTTATATGGAGTATTTTTTAAGCCTTAAGTATTACTATTATCATGTTTGAATAATTAATTCCTATTATTGTATATAATAATCATATAAAACAGCAAAATTCAGATTCAAATGGCTAGAAGCGTGAGAAAGAAAAATTTAAATGTACAAAAAATGTGGTATTGAACGTAAATATATCATATAATAAACATGATAAGACTTTGTAATTATCATTGATCGACTATATAACAGAATTTATCATTATTAAAAAAAAATATTAACATAGAAATTCTAATAAAATCCCATATATTTTGGGCATTTCCATTTATGTGAATTACAAGTATAATTTTTATGTTTAGGTTTATTTTTTAAGGTGTCCCAACTGCGATGCCAAATTTTGACAATGGTTTAGTTAATGCGCGTGCTTCGAACTAAGCAACTAGAGATTTAAAATATTGTACAATAGTGAAAGCTTTAATAAATTATGTTTCTGATTAGGGACGTTTTAATAATTATTCTATTAATAAAAAATGTAATTTAATATTCATTTTCAAATATCAAATATATCAAATTATTAAATTTATCAAATTTGATTTCTTCTTGATATAATAAATTTCTGAAGATATAAGAAACGTTATTTGTCATTATTTTTTTTAAGCAAAATGTATTATTGAAAATCTGAAATTATACTATGTATTATGGACATAATATCCATGTTTTATTACAATTTTCAAAATAGTTTTATGTCTGATACTTTATATTATATTATTACTATGTTAAGATATAACCATTATAGGTACTAATATTAATACCATAACTAAAGAGTTATAAATATCTGTAAATAAAGTAAAGGGAAATATGCTTAAAATTTTATAATTATTTTATTATTAGAGTATAATATATTTATAAAAGTGGTATATTAATATTATTGTAATACTAATATTAATCTTATAATCAATTAAATTATAAATTTAACAAATTTATCAAAATTTAAAGAACAATTCGATAAGTGAAATTTTTTTTACATACTTACATTTAAAGCATTACTTTTACAATTCTAATTAAAATAAAATCAGCCGTTAAAAGTACGCTATACTTAAAACTTGTTACATACTATTAACGTACCATGAGTATTTTAATATAATTAAATCAATTAAATTTGACTATTAAAATATATATTATGCCTCTAGATTATTATAAAAAAGCATATCTATGTATATAAATATAATACACTATTTTTGATTTCTTTAAATATTTAAAATTATACTTATATTCTAAATGAGTAAAATGTTTAAAAAAAAAAACATTGATTAATTTTTTTAACAAAATTAAAGCACTTGACATGTATTAATATTATTATTTAATAACTTATTTATTGCGAAATCTTTAATGCCATTTTATAAAATTAGAAATTGTCATCTTCGTTTAGCTTATATAGTCTCAAATAAAACGAAACTGGATAGATACACTACACTAAACAGATGTTTTTGATATTACATAGATTCAATTTTACAAACTTATATGTATTAAGTAAAACACCAATTAGTATTTCTATTAAAACAAAGTACACATTTTGAAGTATTCATATAATTTTTTGAAAAGAACTTACCACTTAGCAGCTTTCTAAAAATTTATATTATGCCAAATAGAAAGATTTACTAACAGAATTTCTATAACAGAAAAAATATAATATAAAATAATATGTTTTTAAGTTATTATTAAATATTTAATAAAATTATTCAATAAAAGAAACAATCTAAGATAATATAAAATGAAGGTATAATTGTGTGTTTATTTACGTGTATTTAGTGTTTCTATACATAAATGATATTAATATTTCATATGAATTAAATTATTATTTTTATTTAATACTCAAGTTCCAGTAATGTTGTCAAATAATAATTCTGTTCAATTAAACTAAATAATTAAAATTATTAATTAGATTGTAAAATCTATCACAAATATAAGTATAATGTTTTTATTTAAAAGTATAAAATCTTTAAATAATATAATTTATATTGTTATTAATTTCGCCAATGAAAATATAGAAAAAAATTAGGTCTTATTTCAATATTATATTAGTTACTATATAATTTTATTGCTAAATTTATATTTAATTTATATTTGAATATAAATACATTAAGATATTGTATATAAGTTAACATTATTAAGAATTATTAAATAAATTCAAGTACTTCTTGAAATATAGATTCAATTTTCTATCTTATGACATATTTATTTAAAATCAATTGTCATTTCAGTTAATTTAAGTTAATAATTATCAATTGTCATTTAAGAGAAATTTCTAATCAACGTTTATTCAAGCACGCTTCAAACTTCTTCAAATTCCCATTGTAAATCTCCAGTATATATATATATATATATATATATATAACGAACGTATATTAAAAATATGCCAGACCTATTGTACACATTCCAACAATCAAACTTTGATTATACAGCTATTATAAACGGATTAAAATATATTAAAACTTGGATTAATCAAATCTGAAATCTGATTTATACATAAAATAACAAAATTTACGGACAAGCAAAAATTAATGTAGATCTAATATATTACGCTGATAAGTGTGAATAAAACATTTTGTTTGAAGTGTTTTTTAATCCAAAATTTAAACAGATTTTAGAGCAACATAAATTACTATTGGAGTAAATCTTTTTTTTTACAATTTTAATAATATAGAATATTTCTCATACTACAACTTCAAATTGTATCTAATTACAAATTTGGAATAAGTTATTTAATATTAAGATACTTAATATTCTTAAATATTGAAACTAAAATTCTAAAAATTATATGAAAACATTGAAAATAGAAAGAGTATTGTTTATTAATATCTGAATGTAATCCTCCAAGTAAAACTTTGTAAGTAACATTTTTATTTAAAATTAACGTTCCAATTTAGTATAAAAAGAAACTAGATAGTAGATTTTATATGCTGCCTATAAAGTTTTAAATTATTGAATCAAATATAAGGAGTTAAATCGTTAGTTGAAGAATATTAATTTAACTAAGTGATAAAATTGGTAAGCAAAAGTTAAAAACAAATGGTAAATATTATATGTAAAAGTAATGATTAGCTTTTTATTTAGTAATACTACTCTATTTTGCCATGTATAAATCAATTATAAAATGGTTTACGTACATATCCCAGTTATAAAACTGAGCCGACCGCTCTCGGGTGTTGTCCACCAACTTTGCCATTGACGCTTGATCAAGTCTAGTTATACTAAGTAGTTCTAGTACAACAAGGTTCAAAGTACAACAAGACTGATGACGACGCGCACTGTCACAGTCCACTCAGGATTGTGTCGATCAGGTGCCCTCGAACTGGTCTCTTATCCCCTGGATCGCCCAATCATAGAACCGCAAGCCTAGCCACAGACGATTGGCTACTATGGACGGACACTGAGCTGGTTGCAATTGGTCGGGCAAGATATAACAGGGCCTCGTCGCTCAGGGTTACCGTTCAAATCAACAGAAATACACTTTACGAGGGAGGTCGATACGCAAAAATGCGTATTTCTTTATGCCTTCAGGTGAAAGAGAAATGAGCGGTGTTGAAGGTATGGCACTGATGGTAGTAGTGGTACAGACATCCACTATCATTTACAGCAAAAACCTAATCCTCCGATGAGGATTTACGGATAAGTTATGGTTCGTCGTTTATGTGGAAATGAATAATAGGTATTTCCGAAAATATGCCCTACGAATTCAAAAGTGTATATAGTGGCTCAGTTAATTTTTATATTTAAATTTTCCATGGGAACTTTGCCGATAATGAATAATGTACATAACAAAAAGCAACATCGTTAGAAGAATTGTGACGATTGGCAATTTCAAGGCTAACGGATATACAATCTAGTGGATTGAAATGGTGATTATAAACTTGGCAATTCTATGAATACAGAAATTCTACTTGACACTATCAGTTTTTACTAAGCAGGAGAGATATTTTATAATATTCAAGTTATTAAAAGATTGCGTTAACATAAATTTTATTGAAAATTTTTAAATTATAATTCAAATACTCCATCAAGTGTTTTGATGTAAGTGTAGTAATAAAAAATTAAATAATTTATAGTAACGTACAGTCATCGTACAAAAATCGAAAATTAGATAAAAATAAATAAAAATATTCGATATATTTAATACTATTCATTAAAATAATATTACTAATAAGAAAAAATTAAAAATACTTTACAAAAAAGATTTGTAAGGTATTCCCAAAATACTGAACATTACATTAAAATCAAGTTATTATGAAAATGATAAGTTATAATTTATCACATTACGTTATAAATATGTTACGTTATAAACGTTTATAAATAAATATTATAAAGTTATTATACTATTAAATAGAATAATAAAAATTATTAATGACCTATTCAGAAAAGTAGCTTTTCAGCAATTCAAACATTAATTCAATCAATTATTTACAAAATTATTTATTAATCTATAAATATAATTGTAATTTATAATGTATATATTTCGATTTAAATTATACGCATATATAATATTTTAATCAATTTTTATACAATTTAATTAATATTTTAATAATTAATTTGTGACATTATATTATTCTTATCGGTATTTATATTAAATTGTTAACTATCGGTTGTTTTCATCGACTACGTAATCGGATAATCAAAAGTGATTATTAAACACTCAGAGATATTCAAACAGAAATTCAACTAAGTATATTTTAAGTTAAAATGCCATACTATAATTTAAATATTTTAACAATCGCATCATTTATAATAAAATCATTGGATAAAAATAATAAATTCTTATGGAGATCGTAATTAACCATACGAGTCCACAATGTTCCATCACATTCATTAGATTCATGCTTTGAATGCGTTCCAAAAGAATAGATAAGAAAAAACAGAAGAAAACAAAAAATGTATTTTATCAATTGTAATTTTATATTTTTAACTATCTAAGCGATCTCGTTTATATACTCTAGAAAATTTCAGCTACAGTGTTTCTCCGCTTAAGTCTACGGAAGCCTTATCTTTCTTTGCTCGAGAAGGAAATCTTACATAGGTACATCGGCTGCTTCTCTTTTTCGATTTCTCCCACCATAAAGCACAAAGTCTCGAGCCTTCCTACGAGTGTCTGATTTTTCCTAGTTTGAAAACCGGATTTGCCATGCACCAAGGGCGATGTACTCACTCTACCTCAACTCCCTTCCGCGACCAACACTCGCTCAGCTTCCTCCGTGAGTAATGATTTGTACGAATCTGAGAGTAATAGCAGAACGATTAATGTATCTCTCTACTGATCCTAAGCTATGCAGATCGTGCTTGATTCAAACTATGTGATTGATTTACAATTTTGATAAAACAAAAGTCAATTTTCTCTCGGTATTGCATATACGGCAATATGTATATTTAATGCTATTTTCCGAGTTCATATAGATTTATCTATCTAAAAGACTGAAAATAATGTTATAATATTAACGAGTCTTGTAGAATTCGTCATATATACTTATGCCTGTATTTAAACATTTCGCTTTATAGGTAATAATTTATAGTTTTTAAAAATGTCGAATATTTTTTCTATCAAGTATTCAAGTTTTTGATTGAATTTCTGTATTATATATCAAATATATAAATTAAAAATAGTACTGTTATTTATACAATAAAATTTCTAATATTATATGACATATTATTTTATTAATACTAGAAATACGCATATATTTTTCTGAAAATTTTATGGACATCACTTCTTATTATATATGTAAATTATTATATTATTATATATATAAATTATTATTGTTCGACCTTATTTTTGCTCGGTACGTATGATATGTAAGAAATTTTAATATCTATAATGAAATACTTAAATAAAAAATTTATTATACGTAATATAAAAAAGTCTTAAAGTTAACTAATGTATATTTCATCCTAGGTCAGAATAACAAATGCATATAGATCCTTTCAGATTAAAATATAATTTATTACAAAAAATTGCTCAAATGCACTTGTTCATTTAAACACATGTAAGAATACGATACTTTAAAAAATATTAAAATAGAATTTTTACAAGCATGCGAATAAGTTTTTTTTTGTAAAAATATAAAGAATAAAAAAAGAAAGCATTGATATTATATCCTATATAATTCATAACAAGAAATAGCAAATATTTCTTTTAATTAAGATACAGGAAGTTACTTAGTTCGAAAAATCGGTCATAAATTACGCAATGAAAAAACTTTAGCTAAGCGTTGAGTGACTGGTATGGAAATGACCAGAAGGCGTAGAGCACTGCCAAAAATAATCGACACAATCTTTTCTTCGCAACTTTGCAATATTTAGGTCTTCAAACCTATGCAAATAACTCGCGTAATTCTGTAATATCTTATAAGATAACGGATAGTCTTCTGGAAATTATAAATAAAGTATAAATATAGCTGGCAGGTAAATAACAGACCGGCGATACTTTAGTCTCAATATTCAATTCTTCCAGATTTTTACGTTGATTTTCTATTTAGACGTACGTAGGAAGAGCTTTGCAATGAATATTTGCAATAAATATTTTCGGTGATCGAATTATACGAAGTAAATACGTAAAGAAACACCTTCACGAAATGCGACCCAATTTCATAGAAAGCTATTAAAAAATAATATAAATCTCTTTATTCAAATACGAAAATTTGAAATTAACACGGTCTTTTTTTAATAAATGTCAATGTTTTAAAATAAATGCAGCATTGAATTTAGAAGTTTATTTTTTTAAAGATACATTTGGAATTATCTTTGTATAGTGAAAAATGTTGCGTTTAATTTCAATTAAATATATATTTGTTTCATTATGGTCTTTAAAGGGTATTAAAAAATAATTAGAATGGTAATATTAGGTAAAAATTATAGTAATTGCCAGTAATAGCATTACTTATTTCGCATAAGATTTTAAAAAGCTCTCTTAATACAAAACTTTCTAAAAAAATTTAGTAGTACACATCTACAATAAAAATAATATGCAAAACATTGAGATTTTCATGTTTATAACTGGTTTTGTATCATTCGACACGTTTATACCAAGAATATTTTGCAAACTCATGATTGAATAATGGTTATTCCCATAAGCTTCTTCAGCTCTTTATAATCCACCAAAAAAACTAATGCTTATGAATAATTTTATTATAATAAAGTTAAGAAAACAAATTAATGTTCAAATTTTACGCATTGAATAATGAAATAATGAAAAAATGACTAATGAGATTACATTTTCTTG
This sequence comes from Ceratosolen corneri, assembly GCA_030522565.1. NCBI lineage: Eukaryota > Metazoa > Arthropoda > Insecta > Hymenoptera > Agaonidae > Ceratosolen > Ceratosolen corneri. The sequence continues at coordinate 38,051 of JAPYYT010000583.1, forward strand.
TAATTAATTTTATTTTTGTAGAGGAAATTGAAAATTTTTTATTAATTATATTAAATACTTTTCATCTTTTAAAAATTAAACCTCTAATGATAATTAAGTTAATTTATTATAAAATATAAAATTTACTATGATAAAATCATTTTAAACTTCAGTAAATGTTTCGATGTTCTATACTGTCTATCGGATTTCTGAATAAATACAAAAAATTTAAGAATTTAAAAAAATTTAATATTAATATCAATATTTAATTTAATTTAATATACTGATAATACTAAAATTAAAAACTTAAGAAACGGATAAAATAAGAAAAATCTTAGAATCGAAACTCTCAAATAACTACTACACAATTCAGCATGATTATTTTATTTTAATTATTTATTATTTAATTAAAGCCTGTAGAAGAAAGCGTTCTTTACATTTTTTATGCATAAAAGTTAGAATTGAAGTATATTGATTACTTTAAATGTATTATTTAAATTATAATTTAATATTACTTTAAACAAGTACTATTTTCTCCATACTGAATTATACAAAGTATTTTAATAGATTGCTGTTAAAAGACGTGCAATTCGACAATTTATAATAATATATATTTATAAAATTTCAATCTTATTACGTTACATATTTAATATAGAAAATTATTAGTTAAATATAACTAGTAAAAATAAATTGGTTTTGTATAGAATTTTATTCGACATTTTTGTAATTTGAATTTTTTTTACTAACTCAATTGGTTTAGTTATCAATATTTCACATAGTCTAACGTCTGTGCATCGATCGCTACTGACGCCTTTGTATAATTAATTTACTATGTACGAAGAACGTTTACTTGAAATGTTTTCCTTTCGTCATTTTCAATTGATATATGCAATTTTAAATACAGTAAGTGGTTTAAATACAATAATTAATGCAATAAAATTTAATCTTTTAATTTTTATTACTTTATGCAACAAGATTAGGACATTTATAGAATTTAAAATTTTGTAATTTAGAATTTATTTATTTATAATTGCAAGTAAGTTTCAAGTAATTAATAATTTTAAATTTCATACAATAAATACTATAAGCATATATTATATAAACATGTCCTCTTTTCTTAATTAGGTATTGAACTTTTTCACGATGTAAATGCATTACGAAGCAGAAAAAATTCTGGTTATAATCAGAAATTCTTTTTGTTTTAGTTTAAATCATACCAAATTTTTGGCGCCTTTTCTGCCGAATTTATTAAAATTAATATAGATATAGAAAAATATTGAATCTAGTTAGAAGCGTAAAATTTTCTGACATAATAATTTCAAAAAGTTATTTCAACTGTCTTTTCATTGTTTTGTTATGAGGGCAATCAAATACTAATTGCCTCTAATGTATTAATACATTAGTATTTTCTCAAATATAATACATCTAATATACAAAAGTTATTCGATTGATTACAATTTATAAAAATATTTTACTTTGATAGTATAAGCTAAATAATGAAAATACTCATTATGTTATAATGTGAAATGAATATTTTATTTACATAAAGTTCAAACTATAAAATACTAAAAATACCATAAAATAATTAATTATAAAGCAATTAATTTGTAGTAAAATCAACAAATTTTACTAGAAAAAATTTATTTATTTTAACATTAGAGGCAATTAGTATTTGATTGCCCTCATAACAAAACAATGAAAAGACAGTTGAAATAACTTTTTGAAATTATGTCAGAAAATTTTACGCTTCTAACTAGATTCAATATATTTCTATTTCTATTAATTAATTGACTAGCACAACACAAACATTTTACTTTTAATTACGAAAAACCTCACCCCTATGCTTAGAATGACAATTCCGCTGAATGTGGGTCAAGCAGATAAAACAGATACCTCGAGGTGAAAAGAAAAAATCATAAGGTTAAAGTAACTGAAAGAGAGAAGCACTTACATTTCGAACAAAAAATAACTTTCGAAGATATGCTTACTGAGTATATGTTTTGCCTCACGTACCTCTTCCATATGCTCATGCTCATGGCAACACTTCCAAGTAAATCCGTAGAACAGACTCGCATACGCTCGAAACTTCGCCCCTCACAGTTAATACATGTACATTTGAAGGCACTTTAGTGGAAAAATGTACGAGTAGTTCTCGCGGTATAGTATCAGTAGAAAACCCATTGGTATTCAGAAATAAGAGCACAGGGCTGAGAAGCAACTCAAAGTTACCCCCTCCTCCGACGTGCTCGATACGCGTCTGAGCATAATTATGGTGCGCGACATGTTGATTGTCCGTTGCTGGAGACAATGACCGAGTCGAAGATAAGAATAACAGGTGAAAAAGACAATATTGTGCGAAGCTGTTTATTCTTTATTAATAAGGAATTATTTTTTGATTATTGAGAAAATGTATAGTTTTCCTTAAAGATAACGATTAAATGAAGATATAATCATTGATTAGAAAATTTAAACCTATTGACAGTTAGTTTAGATTCATAAATTACTTATCAACCATTTTCTATTTTATCTGAATTAGACCCCAGTTTTATTTGTTATATGTTCTTTAATATTCATCTTTGCATTTTTAAATATTTTTCAGTCAGGTGAACGGCTTACAAACTTCTAACAATACTAATGACTTTTTAACAAATTTATTTGAGTATCAGTTAAGTATTCTTTTAAACTTCATGAAATTTATATTTTAAATTGCCGATTTACGAATTTTACATCGAATATAAATAATAACAAATTATGTTAATAAAATAATAATAAATAAACAAAATAAATAATAATAAAAATGAAATAATTCTTCGTTGATTCAGGTTGAATTCATTTAGTATTCCTTTATTTTATTCAATTTTAACTTAAGTTACATTATTTAAATAATTTACAGTAATATTTATATGAGTGAAATTAAGTTAAAGAAGTACAATTTTGAAATATTAATTTCAACCTTTAAATCAATCGATAAAATGTTACTTTATTTTTAAACATTCTATACAAATAAAAATTTAATACTACCCAATATATTTAATAAATGTGCTTATGAATTAAAAAAAATTTGTAGTGAAAATAAATTTTAAAGAAAATTGCGATAATAACTATGAATAAAAATTAGGTAAAAAAAAATATATTTATTGCGAAACAATTCGCAGCTTGACATATGACAGCGTATATAATTTAGCATTAAAATTTCACAAATAGAAATGAAAATAAAGGGGTGAAATAAAACGAAGCGAATAGTGAAGTAAAAGATAAGTTCATTTTAGTTCGAGGAAAGGAAAGCGAAGTAAAGAATTGCAAACTTCTGCCTTGCTTTGTTACACATTTGTCCAAAAATATTTGCTATCTTTTCTTGTCTTACTCCGTATACAAACTTATTATTTTTCATCCTTTTCTGCGTTTTTTCACGTTTCCCTTTGACAAATCTATGCGCCCATTATTCTTTCCATATAACTTCCTTAAAATTGTATAATGTACTTTAATTTTATTCCACTTTCCCACTCATAATAACTTAAAAATATTTGTAGCCTCGAATCGATGAAATATGTTCTTGAATCAAACCAATTACATAAAAATTCGATATTTTACATTTATAGTCGTACATTTATTATGCAAACTATAGGTTACATTACCACGTTTTCTAACTTATCGTTTAATAGACATTATTTTTACTCTTAAACATATCATATTCCCTCTAATAATAGTAGTAAATTCGATTAATATGCAGCGTTAGTGCCGCATGTTTCCCTCGAAGTTCAGCTTCTATATCGTGATACGCTAGTTGTGAATGTGACTCCTACAAAGTGATGGTATGAGAAACAAAAGAGGTTAAAGAGTCACTGTATAGGCGAGTTAAAACTACAGCATTCGACTTGAGATACTATCCTAGGGCCTTAGGTAATATTATTCGTGTTTCGTTAGAGAAATAAAAGATGTGGCAAATATGTGTTTGCCATTAAATATAACATATAAATAACATTACTGCATTAAATATCAGACTTTATAATAATTTAATACACCAAGAAATTCAATTATTATTGAAGTTTCAATAATTACTACAGTACAATCCTTCCAAAATATAAATATAAATAGAAGTACATATAATTTATTTGTATTCATAAATTTGTCGTATGATTTAAAAAATAGTCATTACAAAAGAGTAATAATTAATTTATGCTAACAAATAAAATTATATATAAATTGTATTGTAAAAAGTTGCGTACAAAATATTGCGAATTCATATAATAATTGTTAAAATAAATGTTTTTGAAGTATACCTAAGTTATATATTACAGTAAATACTTAGATTTGCATTTTGTTTTATACAAATTACAGGGTTCTTAAATTAAAGAAATGTTAGATATAACAATTATTTATTGTACTATTCACTGATGTTTTTATACTTAAAAAATATTTATAATTTTTCTATTACATTTTATGAACAATACATTAATATATGTATGTATTTATAACTCTTGAAGTCCAAGTATTCTACTAACAAGAATATACTAACAATATGTGAATTTGTTATATTATCTTATTATATGCATTACAAGAAAAGGCATTTTTGTAAGTTTAATTTATGAAAACGCCAAATATATAATTCAGACGATAAGAGCATTCAAATAAATACCAATCGATCTTATTGTACATTAAATAACAATATTGTAAGTATTAATATAAAAAAATAACATTCAGGAAAATAAAAATAAAAAATAGTTTAATTTATACATCCATCCAAGATATATTTGTCTTTTTTATTTATATTTTCTGCTAATTACATTACATAAATAAATAAATAGCAACAAAGTAATATTACTATTTATGTTACGGTTTATTAAACTATCAAAGATATTCCAAATTGTAATAGATCAACACATAACACATAACACATAATAAATACCGTATTTAAAATATGACTAAAATTTAGTATGAATTTAAACATTTATTAAAACCGTGTTAATATAAAAATATTCTAGTATTTATTATTTCTAATATACTACGTTTAATTATGCAGTTAATATGTACCGAAATCAGTTAATACAATATCGAATACTGCGATAGTATTAATATATAATATAATATCGATAACCAAAGTAAAGTAATAACAGTTGAATTTCGTTCTAAATTATTTCTCTATTTTTCTATCAATCTTTCTTCTATCAATCTATATTTCTATCAATCCGTTATAAATGAATAAATAATGCATTAAATTTTCATTCATAATGAAAAACTTTATTATTAATATATCATAGTTCAATTGCATGTAAATCAATTAAGTATATAAAAAGTATGTAATACGCTGCCTATTTTATCAATAAATGCAAATATTTATTTTTAAATTTGAAAGGAGAAAATATACTGGTAATTTTAATTATCCTTTATTTGGTTATCCTGGAAATTTTTTCTTTTAATATAACATACCGACCATAATTTGAATATTCCATCCTAGTTTATAATGATTATCCTATAATATAGCTGATATGACTATTGTAATATAAGAATTACATCTAAGAAACGTTCGATGTCTCGTAAAGTATCAGTATGATAGAAGAAAAGGATGATCGAAGAAGGATGTAAAGAATGTTTCTCTTTCTGGTTTGACATAATCGTCGTCACCGTCATCGTCTTTGTCGATGTGATTGTCGTCGTCCTAGTAGTTGTTCTCCCTTCTATCGTTTGAGAGGTTACTATACATGGCCTCACACGCTATCATTAATAATTCACTCTCGAATCTATCTCTAACTACCTGCTATCCCACGCCATTTCTTCCTATTCTTGTTTTCCCGCCCACCACCTGTGTATATTGTGTAAAAGTATCGCTCTTCGTATAGTCGCTACTATTAAGGGACGAGTCCACGTATAATCGAAGGAGAGGAAACGAAAGTGACTCCGTAGGAAAATAGGGAGGGACTATGAAGGAAGACCCATGGAGGTAAAGGAATAAATAAGAAGTAAAAGAAAAAGATACGAGGAAATAAAACTTACATACTGCGTTCGATTATAGCGTGGGAGGGAGCAGAAGGTAAAAGTGCATGTAGATTCTAGAACCACACACTCCTACGTAAATACGTAATTGTTCTTAATTACGGGTACGCAATGTAGTTGGTAAACTTTCGTGTAATATTATATTTTTTGTAGTTTAATGTCCGAGAGGAGTGTAGCGAGACCTCGCATACGTGAAATCGATAAGATGGGAGAAAATCGAGGGGAAAGCGATGTTAAAGTTTCAGTGATAATTGAACGCTTTGTGGTTTAGGCGTGTTTATTATAATTACCAAAGACATCCGTCACTATGAAGAATCGAACGTTTTAACCTCAACTTTTTATTTTAATTTTTCATACAAAAATTTACCGGTAATTGTGTGACAAGTTTTAAATTAGTTGTTTTAAAATTTTTTCAAATTTTAATTTTTTTAAAATACTGGAGACACAATATATTCTTCATTTATTGGCTATTAAAGGAAAAATCTTCATATAAACTTAATGAGATGCATTAAGCCATTTTACTTTGCATGTACTTGAATATTTGTTAATTCTGAGGCATTTTACTACAAATCTTTATTTGGCTGAACTTGCCAGATTTTTTAGTATTTCAATGGATAACAGTTTAATTTTACTCAGGAAGGCTTTTGTTCTGATAATAAATATATACTTATATATACTTTATACCGATATATACTTATATATACTTTATACCGATATATACTTATATATACTTTATACCGATATATACTTATATATACCGATATATACTTATATATACTTTATACCGATATATACTTATATATACTTTATACCGATATATACTTATATATACTTTATACCGATCATTAAACGATATAAAAGCAAATAAAAGTATCTTTCTAGAGTATTTTTATAATGCGATACTTCATCAACTATTAACATAGTACATATTAATGTAATGAAATTTAAAAAGTAAAAAAAGTCGGGAATAGAGATTATAGGGAAGAGAGAGGGAATAGATTTTTCACCCTCTCACACGATAATGAGTTTGAATGTAATAATGACTGCCATCATCTTTTTTACGATTGGGACTGGAAACGCCAGGGTATAATTTTTCTCTTTTCAGGGTAACGGTGCGTGTATCGCAACCGATAAAACGTATCATCGTCTATTGAGGGTTGGAAAGGTAACAGCAGTCGGAGGGTGGTATCGATGCTGAATTTAGGGATGTGCTTCCACCCTTCCCTCTCCGTAAGTAAGTGATAGTGTACGTCGTAGAGGGATTGTGAATTATATCCGCGTAAAATATTATGAAGGCATTGACCTTATAGACACTAAATTTCATATTCGTATGAAACTTAATAACTAAGTTTTGTTTTTATATATATAACTTCAACTACAGGTCTGTAGTTTTGGATACGAAGCAATGGTAAGAACGATTGAATGCAAACCTTCAACTTTTTTAGGCTTTTTGCTGTTGAGGAAATAATATAAAATATTGATATCCACGTATAAATATCAATTATTATATAGTTGCGTTAAAATATACACAATACTGCAATTTGATGTTTGAAGATGCATCCTGAATAAAAAATTGTAATATAAAATAAAAAAAGTATATAAGACTTGAAGATGTTAAAAAAATTTCTATTGAATATTCTAAAATATGATAAAGTATTTTATTTTTATATAAAAATGACTGTTAAGTAAGTAATTAATTAAAAAGACGTATAATAAAAATCAATTTGAATTTATAAGTAACGAATTCAAATTACAGTAATTGAAAATACGTTTGTCGGATTTTAATTATTAATAATTTAATACTTTTGGTTTTAACCTCTCGATAAAAATTGTTTACAAATTATAAATTATATAATTAAATAATAAAGATATATTACAATTTAATAAAATAATTTTTGTTTGTAATTATATAAGTTAGTTTAATTCTATAACATTTGAATAAGTTATTGACCGATACATATGCTGGTTGACAAAATTTTGATAGTGAATGAGAATGAAATTATCTTATTTAAGTTTATCTAATTATATGACTTACTTGGTTATTGAAACATTTAAGTTATTTAAGTAACTTAAAAAATAAATAATATTTTAATAACTATGATAAATATGATAATAACTATAATAAATAATTTTAAAAACTATGAATTAAAAAAAAGTTTATCATAAAGTTTTCATATTTATAGTTAGTTGTTCTATAAAATAAATTGTACAGAAACAGATCATACGTTGGAAATGTCCTAATAATTATTAACATGAACTTCTAAGGCAAAGTTTAATCCATGTTCAAATTAATCTGTATTGACATTAATTGATTAAATGGATAAGATTAAATATGACAAACACTTAGATTTTATGGATATATACATGCTGTTTCATATGTGCAATGTTAACGAGGCGAAACTTCAAATTGTGCTGCTCAACATAATGTGTTTATTTGTAATTTCGTTAATAAATATGTAATTTTGACTTGTTTTTATATTTTACGTATAGAGGCCGGAAATATTAAAAATATTAAAAATCATCACAGACATATTGAATTGAATAATTAGCTTTGAATTTTTATGTAATGTACAAGATCATATATTCTGCATGAATGGAATTTATTTTAAAATAAATTAATGTAATCATGATTATGAAATCATATTTTATTATGTATATCATGTTTTATTGTTATTAATCATAAATTATAAAAAATATATGAAAGCATGTAATTTTAAGATTAAAACTGAAATTAACGATGACTTGAATAAAATTTAAATACTACTCGATTAATATAAATTAATATAAATCATTTTATTGTGTAACGAAACATATTATTTAAAATTTATAGTAAACGATTGTTACAGTACATTTTAGTACGCCATAAATAAAAGAGTATTTCTGACTACATCATATTTTTATTCAAGTTACAAATAGAATGGTAAATTGATAATTTATTAATTAATTCCTAAATAAATCATTTTACTACGCAAGTCAATTATATCAGTAAATGTGCAAATGAATTTAATTAGAAATTAAGAAACTCAAAGATTATAAGAAATATCGTTACAAGAATGAAAGAATGCTGTGCTATGAAATGCTGTTATTAAATGCAGTTGCTAGAAATATCGATCTTACATTGAATTTTACCGATTATACGCCAATACAGATTTTCTAATAGTGACATAAATTAATTTGTTAGTGTAACAAACATACTTCTTTAAAACCGTGATTTCATGGCTTTCGAAAAAAAGTACTTTGTGGGTAAAGATGCACGAATACTGAATGTAAATGTTTCTCTCGATTTCTGACTCAAAATAAAAATAGAAAATTCTGTTAAGCTTTAAATATAAAGAGTCAAAAGGTTACGGATAAAAATTTGGAAAAATAAAATATATTTGGTGCAATTAACTTATTGTTAAATGAAAAATGAAAAATAAACTAAGGGTATCCCATGAATCTCGTGAAAAATATTTATAAGACAGTGTATTACGTTGTATTACGAATTGTATTACGAATTAATTTTGAATAACGATACGAAGTAACAAGAAATTTATTCATCACGTTCAATATACTAAGCCTATTCGAGTATTATTAAGAAAGTTATTTTCCATACATCGATTCTGTTATTATTTCTTAAATACGTTTCTTTCTTTCATACGTTTTCCACTTGGCAAAGAGAAAATATTAAAATTGCAATTTCAGCTAAAAATACGTAGTCCGCACCTCACTCCTCAGAAAATATTACTCTAAGCAAGTATAGATTGGCCACGCGTCGCGCGGTTCCCAAACAATCAAAGTTACGAGTCGTTCGACTGCTTATCATTTCGCATACGTAGTTGAGATTACTTGTTTATTTACGTTTGCGCAACGCGGGATTCCTTAGAAAGCATCATAGTTCTGATCTTCTGCATTCGCCTTATTCAAATTAATCCGAATTTGCCAAAAGTCAAAACAGACAAATAAATCTGACGAGCAACTTTCACCGCTTGGCAGCTTTGCGAGGTGAGTGAAAGTCGTCGTACTCCTGTATTCCCGAAAACGTAGAACGGCTTCGACGCTGATTAATCTCCAGTGATGATTTGTAAAAAGTCAAGTTCGAAGTCATGCCTAGCCAACGAGAGTGAAACAAGGCGTAACTACACCTAGGCGAAGTCGTATTGCCACATGTACTTTGTGAGGAGAAAAAAATGTATTTTCCAGCTTATCCCGAATGAGTGTGTAATTGCTTTGTCGTACGTAATCACACGTACCTTTTTCATTAGCTTACTAGCCGATGTTATTATTGATTAATTTACGCCAAGGCTCACGTAAGCTGTAACATACTTATAAATAATTATAACATACCTAGTATGATATTATAGGACCGTATATTGCGTATCAATTTAAAACTCAGCCGCTCTTAGGACAATGTTTACACGTCTATTACATCTAAATATAAAATATATAAAATTGAAAAGTTCGAAGCATATTTCAGTGGTAGAAATTAAGTATTTAAGTATATGTTGATATATAACATATAGTTCAACCTTGATATTAAGAAATATATATACGTAAGAGTTTATAAAATTTAATTATTGTAATAATTCTTTAAAAATAAGTATTTGATAAAAACCGAATTTATAAATCCAAATTTCATGAAGAATTTTAAGTTTGCACAATAGGTTACAATTAAATTATGTGAATTAATTTAACGTATATTTTTGACATGTGTTAATTTGTAAACGTTTTATGTTTGGCTAATTAAATTAAGTCAGATAAAAGTTGTTGATGAGAGTAGTCATGTTTTTAAATAGATATGAATCATAAATAGCATATTAGATAAGCACAAATTATCAATTTAAATTAAAAATTTAATGTTGTCAAGAACATTAAGAAATTAGGTCATATAAAGGATAAACAATTATAATTTTATATTTTATATAAATAAGTAAATATTGGCGTTATATAGTTATAGGCACCTTTCTTCTACAATTATTTATAAACTTTCTAATAAATACTATATTTATATGCCTTTAAGTAAGCATTTATCAAACAGAAAATTTTCAATATTTACTAGAAAAATCGCACCTCGCACAATATATAAAATGATATATAGAATGAAAAAATATTTGCTTTGTGTTACACCTATGTTCATCTTCAAAAATACATTAGTCGAGCACGGCATTAGCTTATTCGTGATATTCAATGAAATCGATGTCTTGATTTTCCCACTCGTACATTTCTCAAAAATTATTCGATTATAATGGTATTGACCTATTCAATTTTTAATGTATGAGTATTCAAGCTACTGACAATATGTACATAGTGTAGCTTTTCTTCTACGATTGTTGGTTAATTAAATTATTGTCACGGACATTTAAAATGAACTCGCCAAGACACTAATTTTCTAATTAAAATTACAATGTCAGCTTGAGACACATAATCCGTAACTTATTTCTCAGCTTCACTCGAAGCGAGTATAAACATAACAATTTTGAAAATGATTATTTTGATCTGTAAGATATTACAATTCTGGCTGTAAAAGCGAAATGTATTACAATAAATATTATTGATCATATAAATTAGAAAAAAAAGCCTTTAAGAACGAAAAGCTATCGATAATTATATAATATTAGTGAATCATGTTGTTATTTTGCCATATTATCATGTGAAATTAACAAAATAATTAACAGATTTGTTATTTGATATTCATCGAATTATTAATTTTAATAATAGTCAAAAAATGTTTATCTAACTGAATTTTATATGCGTATTTATTTGAAGAATAATTGAATGTGGCTGCTGTGCTTCATATAGTGAGTGAATTTTAAATTTATTTAAATCATATAATTAAAACTTATTTGACAAAAAAATGATGTAGAAACATTAGTTATAAATAGTGTGTAATTTGATGAAGTACGGGGTGCGCGCCCGTGCATGTAGAAGAGTGCATTATTCCAGCTGGAATGCAATAATTAAATTTACAGACATGTGGCACTCGATTTGATTATCTTAGGCATCGATCGTGAAGCTCTTCAAAGCGACACTTTCGTCAACGACATCGCGACGCACGGCTCCGATGAAATGGCCAAAAATCCATGAGGCGCAAACATCGATCGTCACTGCGGAAATCCGCGAACGCATTCACTCCATACCCCGATCAATAGCACAACCGATAGAATCGAATTCGCATGCATGCACCGTCGCACAAGCAATAATTTGCTCTCGCTGTGTGTGCACGATGGTCCACGACACCGACACGCGAGTCATCCATACTAAATTTGCGTTGGGTGACCGCTACCCGCCGCCGCCGTCTTCCACATTGTTTGCGCGACGACGTTTTCAAAATATTAATGACTACTATGGATCTAATGGCTCACCCTTACGATTCGTTTTTTATGACACACGCTCGCTGCAACATTCGCATTTATTTTTCTACTAATTTTAATGGACGATTTGGGGAAATGAAAAATTTTATAGTGGGCCGATTGATCGTCCATATGAAACAATGTTATTTAACAGGTTCCCGAGTATTTCTAAAGATTGTCCGATTAAAAATATGTGGCTAATTGAAATTAATCCCTCTACTCAATGTTTTATTTCATATAATAATGTTTTTCTGCTTGAGAATTTTTCGATTAAGAAAATTTTATATGAAAACATGTATAATCTTTCGGATTTCGAAAATTCATTATTTTCAGTAAGATATAGTACATATAGTACACATAAGCAATTAAAAGTATACTAATTGTTATACCCTTGAAAAAGTATAGAAAAGACAGTTTCATGTTATAATTTATTGCTATATTAATACAATTTATATTAATACAAAAATATTCTGTTATAAAATATTGTTGATCTTAAAAGTTTATTCTATTATCAATATTATTATATTTCTTAGGTCTAACATTAATTTTACAGTTGACATTTTCTATTTTCGAATTACGGAAACATTTTATTTTAATACAATTCTGACACATAAAATGTTCTATTTTATGATTTTATAGAATATCTTTCTTCAGGAATATTATTGTGCAATTGCGTTTTTCTTATAAAAAATTACGGTGTTAATAGAAATTTATAAAACCGAACAATTAGGAATTCGCTTTTAAGAAATATTAATGTTAGTGGCAAAAATAAAGAAAAACTTAGTTTTTTCACAGTTAACGACAAAATGAGTGTTTCTTAATCTAAATAGTTGTTATTTTTTACTTTATAGAGCTTATACATCTAATTCATTTTAAATTATAACTTTTCATTATGTAAACGCATAAATTTAATATTCAATACAAAACTTACGTATAATTTAGATATATATACACGTTGAATCTAATTCTGTCGTTATCTAAAATAAAAAAATGTAATTATTAAACATAGAAATATCTGAGATAAATATACTCCAAATTTATGGAAAAGCATAAAAAGAAAGTGAAGAATAGATATTTTGCTTATATTTTATTTTTGTTATTTTTTAATTTTATTTACAGTATACGAGTAATCTTTCCAATATATTATATAAAAATTGACTGCACAAAGTAAGATATAAAATAAAAAAAATCCAACGGAAATATAAAGTCTATTATAGAAAATCCTTATAAATTATTAAAATAAAAAAGAGAAAAATTCTTTATTTTATAAATTATCAGGGCTTATATCAATTAATCAAATATCGGATGACTTATATACATTATAAAAATGGAAAATGGCTTATATAAATTTTCTCTGGAAGATTTAATATCCTTAATATAGTTTTATAAAGAAGTAACCTTGATACTCAGTTTCTAATTATATACATTTTATGTTATTTACAAAGCCATTCATCATCGGCGTATTGTAAAGAATTGAAATAATAATGAGTAATAATCAAAGGAAAATAGTTTATAATGAAAACTAAAATACTTTTGTTTGTTTTAAATTTTTTGTTGAATTATTTGTAATTTGTTCATTTCACCATTTGTTAAGTCATTTGCAACATTTATTTTATTTAAAAACTCGAAAAATATTGTGCAGCATTGATTTCAGATTTGAAAGCTTACATAGTTTAAAGATCTAAAATGTGCGGTAAAATAACTTGACATTAATTATTATAATTTATAAGTCCAGATGCATGATATATTATAAGCCTAGGTAGTAACATTAGCAAAATTTGCTGTAAAATTATTTCGGAGAAATACTAAATTAAAAGATAAAAAATTATTTAAATTAATATGATGTAATTATATTTTTTTATGTATTTATTTTTCTTAATAACATTTTTTCTAAAAAAAATGTAATAATTTCAATATTTTATCCTTTTTCTGTATTACTTATTCTTTTTCGTAATACTGCAGTTGAAAGTGATAAAAAAGGTGAATTCAAATGTACCAATTTAATTATACATTTTCAAGGACAAATTTTTATGTAAAAAATCAATATAATTACGACAAGAAACCTTAATAAAGACCTTACATTGAAGTTTTGAAAGACGAAGCAATCTTTGTTCTGAAGAGTTCTAAAGTTGTTAACAAAAAACAAATTAAAGCAGCCGCTTAAGCTAAAATTCAGTTGAAAAACAATTTTTTTTTAATACGAATAAAATATATATCAATCATTAAATCATGTATTAAAAATATGAATCAGAATATCTATTTTTCAATCAAATTGCATCGTAATATTAGGAATAATGAGTATAAATTTTCAATGGTTGTATTTTATATTTTTAACATTACATTGAAAATGATTCTTACAGTTACTTACATAATATCTTTAATGATATTATTGAAGATGAAATTATTAATAAATTTAGAAATTAATTCTCATATAAATATTATGTAATATTAACAAATTACATATGAAATATCTTACACTGGACGTATAAAGCATAACACTTGTCTAATTAAATGTTTTAACATTAAGGTCATATATAATTTCATAATTTTTGAAGATCAATTCGAAAATATTAAATTTTTATGTATGAATGTTCAAACGGATTTAGATCAAATCAAAATGTTTACCAGTTGTTATTGAGTAATGTACGATTACATACGTAATCGCGTATGTATGTACGTAATAAAAATTTAATTTTGTAATAGACGTTCAACTTTTTTAAAATCTCTGGTTGTTTGCCTATTATTATAAAAATGCGGAATAACTTATGAACAAATCTACGCACGTAGGGTTTACAAGATAATTTTTTAGTCGCGACTTTGCAATACATTTCTCCTGTATTCATTTATAAATTTAAGGTATTAAGAATAAATAAAAAAATCTGATTAAATGCAACTATAGGTGGCCTGTTATTTTAAAAACAACGCTTTGTGGTCTTTCAAATATATTTTATGTTATCTATGATACTTATACAAACAATTTTTATATCTTATATGTAAAAGATTGAAGCAGTTTACTTGATTTAAAATTGTTTTGCTTATACTGATTAAGTAGTAATATAATTCTTTACTATTTTAATTTATGAAAAGGGAATAACAAAAAGTTGCTGTATGTATTTACTAAATTAATAGATATAATTATATAATTATTTACATTCTGATTTATTTATGTGATTGTATTATTAAGCATTAATAGTTTTATAGTTATTAGTACAATTTGAAAATATTTTTTATAAAAATATTAATATAAATGAATCCTACATAATCCAAATTTCTTGGAATCTTAAAACGCATTTCTTTTAAATTAAATTTTTTTGTTAATAAAATATGAAAATAAAAATTAATAAGTATGTTAACCCGTCAATATATAAGCATTTTAATTCATAACCAAATCATATTTAACGTTTGTTCAACTCACTTTGATGCGTTCAGTTTATTTAATGTAATTATTATAACGTGATTATTTTTAATTATAAAAATTAGAAATTCTGATACAATATACAATCGTTGACTTAACATAATTTTTCAAACTTAAAACAAAACAATTTATTTTAAATTACAATCAGCAAAGCCATGTAATATAATTTTATCAATTCTGAACAACCATCTAAGCTAACCAAATTGATTAAATAACAAATAGTTGGCTCTAAGAAGTAATAACTTAAACATAGCTTAAAATAAAGGTTTATTGAAAATTGCAGCCATACTTAAATTTATTTTAAATAATTTTTATTCAATTTTGTTCAATGGAGATTGTAGATAAGATTATTAATTACATAAGTATTATATTCATAAGATTTCAATGTTTTGTACTGAATAATAAACGTTTGAAATTTACGTGTCAAGAAGATATTAAATTGCAGCTCTATGAATAAAAGTAGTTTAGTCAGAAATATAGTTTATTCACAACATTGTTATTGGTCTTCGAACATGTAATGTATTTGGAATATATAAATATATTTTATTTAGTATCTTTTTAGTAAATATCGTAGAAAAAAAAAATTGATGATTTTATGATTAAAAAAAAACGATATTTCTTAAATTAATTTCATTCATTAATTGTTTAACTTGATGTACTCATAGTATTTTCCTAAAATACGTAAAAAAAAATTTAAAAGAATTAAAAAGAACAGTTTCATAAAGACTTTACTAATTTTACTAATTTTATTATACTATATATTAAAGCTCACATTCAATACAATAAAATTGTCAATCAACATTATTGCCCATATTTTTCGATCTCTCTTTCTGTTGTTAGTACTGCTGTCATTTTTAAAGCTATTTGGTCCAAGTAAACCTGAGCATTAAAGTAAACAACCAAAACGCATGCAATGGAAGGCCCCTAAGAGTGTGTCCATAGTATCAGTTGACAAGTTTTTTAAGATCACTTGAACTTACAAGCATTCGATAGTCCGGGATTATATCCTTTTGATTTCAATAAAATGATACTCAATCTGCATTGTTCTATTCTTTTTGCTAGACTCGCTCCCATTTATCACATATATTTTACCGTATTTTATAATTTACTTGTACTTATCAGTCCTATAATTTATTTTGCAAAATGAAAAATAGAGCTGTGACTTAAAAGTACAATCATTTATAAATTTAGCCGTGTTGAAACTATCAATTTCGTAATCAGATATTAAAAGTACTTACAATTCAACATATTCGAGACAGTGAATATTGGTTTAAAGCACAAACCCAAAGCCAATAAATTGGCTCGCAAGAATTGAAAGAGAATAAGAATCATGTAAAACATACATTGGAAGACTTGGAACGATCACAAAGTACATCTCAATGAAGAATTCAATAATTATTTAATGATAGGCGTCAATTTTTCAACAGCACTTTTAACTACCTCAAATTTTGAGGATCGATGTTATTAACGGTGCACCAAGAGTAAAATGACAACGTTTCTGTTACATGAAATAATTTATGACTGGATTGGAGGTCGAATGTACGTACTTTTGCTAATTAATACATTGTCTCAGAAAATTTTCGCTTTTAATGATATACTATGCGATATAAATTTAGATGCTACACGATATCTAATCGTTCTCTTGAAAATTCCAGTTAAAAGATTTTCACTTTCGTAGTAGACCTAAAAAGCAAACACAAAATCTGTCTTTCGTTGGAATTTAAGTGAATAAATCGAATATTTAGTCAAACATTGAATAAAGTGTAACCGATAAAATAAGACTTTCTTTATTAATTTGCTTTTTAGGAAGCACCAACTTTAGGTTCAAGATGGATCAAACGCGTAATTCGTAAAATGAATTGGAAGGACTTTTTAGGAAGGACGTGAAATAATCACAACTTATATTTCACAGACAATTTTTTAATTTTTTCTTATATTTCTTTCTATTTTTTTATTAAGCGTTTATTAGGCATCAGAGATCCATAATTTCCTTTAATAATTTCCGGATATTTTAAATTTCAGTTTTTCAGTTTTTGTAAAATTAAAATTACAAATTTTATAAATATTCAAATTAAATATCAACATAAAATGAATTAAAAATTTAAAATTTTAAAATTTTAATACAAAACTAATGTATTGGCTGTATACTTGTAAACATAAGTTAGTACTGAAAAATTTATTATTTAACAATATTTGTTTATGAATAATGTAAGATTTGAAACTTAAAAAACAATAATAATGAATTATTCAAACTATTGAAGTAATAAGAGTCGATTTTTAATAAGGAAATCTTTAAAAAGAACAGGAATAAAGATCCAATATATTTTTATAAAAACAACAGTTCCAATAGTTATAGCATATTCTCTTTCAATTTACCTACTTTTATCCATTACTTTAAACTTTTATTAACATTTTAAATCACATTATGAAATTTTTTTTCTTATTTAATTAAAATTCAATTTTAATTTCTTTGTTTATATTTACTTCTACTGTATTTTGTAGTTTCTTCCAATATCTATAGTGAACCATTTAATCTCTACAATACTTAAACTATAATTATACGATGTTTTAATTACAATTTTATTGATTTCGTTGAATATGATTTTTATTTATACAACCATATTTTAATAAATGATATTATTATGCTTAAGAGAAAAATTTTATACCTTCTCACATAAGTTTTTAATATAATAAAGAAAAAATAATATGAAATTTTTTTAACTTAAATATTAAATTCTTAGAAAAGTACAATAATTATAATATTATAAAATAATCTTCTTTTTTATAGCATATTTTTAATAGATTTATGTAATTATTATTAAAACGAATTAAAAACTAATAAGGAAAACTATTTTTAATAATTAATATTTTGGAATTGTATAAAATACAATCATAATTTAGGTTTATTAATGTTGAGATATAAAACATTAATTTTATCAGATTTTCGTTTACATTATTGAATTTAAATATATATTTCTCGAATGAAAAATATTAATTTTACAAAAAAATTTTGGAAAATAATTAAAAAAATAAAACGAAAATAATAGTAAAATACATATATTAAGTATAGAAAAATTATAGTTTTGAAAATGTTATTATAGTACTAAAAATATGATTTTGCATTATTAATTTTTTATTTTCTTACAAGAATATTTAATAAGTATTACTTTCTTCATTTGAGTTAAATAAAAAATAAAACAAATAACGTTGTAAAATATAAAAGCTTCATCATTTATGAAATATTTATATTTATCAAATCTAAATGCAGAAACATTATAATAAGCCACATTTACCAAGTATATAGTAATACTTAGCATTAATACGAGCAATTAATTTCTATATGAACAAACAGCGGATTGTTTTAAATAAGAAAATATGTATAATGATATGTATATAATACTTATTTATATGGATATTATTTTTAATATTGACATATTTACCAATTAACGAAATGTGCAAAGAAAGTAAGGGAATAGATAGTAAGAAGCGTTCTTCGGTGGATTCGCTGAAATAATAGTACAGGCATATAAATGATACATAAGAGCACAAGGTCATACGTTACATCAAAGTATTATTATTATCAATGCGTGCACAATTATGTAAGAAAATTGCGACAGTCTCGATTTTTATGCGTTAATCCGAACAAGTCTAAAATATTTACAATTTATTATTAAATTTAAATTACATTAATAATAAATTATATATAATAAATTATATAAAATAAAAATAAATTACATTACAAATTAAACATTAAATTTCTTTATCATAAATAAAAAATAAATAATAGAACTTTGAAACATCAATATATATATTATAATTTATTAATTTATTCATAGTTAGATATAAAATTTGGATAATTTTCAAACTTATTATTTAAACAAATAATTAAGGATTAAAACTTATCTTTGATAAGAATCAACATTAGAAAACGTTAATTTTTAAATTAACCTGATAATGTACAATTAATTAATAAATTAATATATAAACTAAATTTTAAAATATTGGTAGTAATGCAAAAAGCGTTTTTAAATTTTGTATTATCGCTCAAAGCTTTTAACATGGTGGATCCGGTTTTCAAGAAACACCCGCTATTTTTCAGCATTGTATGATGCAACGTGCACATAAACCGTGACATGATATGTTTTTTCCCACTTTCTCATGACACTGGTAATGCGACGCTTCTCCCATCGATTCAACCATCCGCGCCCTCGCAAGAGGAACAACCTCCAAGTTTACGGCTTCCTAAGTAAATCCGGCGAGACAAGCAAGTCGGACATGGGCAAATTGCACAAGGCAAACCCTAAGTTACTTTATACATACTCGTAAAAGTGCATTCAGTAGGAAAAAAACCGCGCTTTGCACATTCCCTACAAGTACGATTGGAATGTCATGCGAAATGTTGAAAAATTCGACCGGTTGGAAAAATAGGCACTATTCAGTGACATTGTGGCAGTTTGCATTTTATATTTATTCAGTAAAACAACGATTTTTGTTCATATTTTATTATATATTTTGCATATATATTCCTTTTTAATTGTATTTTGTTTCACAGAGTGTATGAAGGATGACGCAATAAGTAATAATAATAATAATAATAATAATAATAATAATAATAATAAATAATAACAATAAATAATAATAATAATACGCAATATATCTTCATGACGGCATAAATAAAGCAACTTCATTTGAAGAATGAATAATTTTTGTAAAAATAAAAATGTAATTTATGAATGGATTAAAGTTATCTGTCAAAGAATTTATACTTAAGCTGTAAAAAGCCTGCACTAATTACTTCTTAATCATATTATTTCAATTAATAGCAGCACTTTTAACACAAATACATTTTCTCTGTTTACCCCGATAATTACACACGCGTTTTTATAAAGGAAAAAAAGTTGCACAAACTTTCTTTTCCAATTCACTGAGGTCATTTAATAAAAGCAATTTGTAATTTACATCAATATATTCAAGGTTGTATACATTTTACATTTTTAATAGAAAACTTTCCTGTATCTTTAACTTTTTTTTTAGACTAACTTATTTATGAGGTTAGGGAAATTTTTATATTTTTTTTTTATTTATTTATTTTATTTTATTTTTATATATTTATAGTCTAATTATTCTATTAAATTTCAATTTTAAATAACACTATTTCGTATGTGTAGGAGATTATAAATAATTTATTATTTATAACAAATAGAGTAATTTCTAAAAGTACAGAACAGTATAATTTTTTTTTAATTCTAATTAACTTTAATTTTTTCTATATAGAAAAAATAATTTTTTTTCATTATAACATAATGAATTATAATTATAACATAAGATTACCTAATGATAAGCATTTATTAACGAAATTTTTCATTAAAGAATTTATATTTTTAATACATGAGTTTCATTAAATGATCATTTTATAATTCTTAATTTCTTATTAAATACTTATTGTCTAAACAGAAGATGAATCACGAATATACTAATAAGAAGTTTACCTTATAAAGTTTGAATTTAAGTATAATCATTAATCAAAGATATATTTAATGAAAATTTAAATTGATTTTCCAAATGAAATCTTTATTTTAATTAGTGTATTACTTTACATAAGAAATAAATATATAAAATTGGTTTTTCAAAACAGCATAAAAAGAGCCATATTCAAATTTCATTTATTTACTGAGAATATGTAAAATATGAAAGTTAATGTTCACGCCAATGCTATATCGTGAATTATTATTGCAAGGACATTTGGGGCTTACAGCAGATTTCCTTTTCATGGCCTTCATAAACTTTTTAACCTTGTCAGTGTTTGGAATCGATTGTCAAAAATGAATATTCAAATACTTTTGTCTTTTCATTAAATATACCTCAATATTTTTTTAAAAGCATCTTTTAAATTGCGAAAGGAAAGAAATTATTTTATAATGATGACCTTAGAAGGAAAGTATTTTGAGAAACAGTAACACGAATTACAAAAGAAACAATAAAATTAGCATACATTATAATTATTAGTATTTTAATCGGTTAATCGGTTTAAACATTACGAATACTTTTAATTGCATTTAATTTGAAATTAATTATGCGTATATCTAGAAATTGACCATACTAAAATTTATATAATAATATTATTCAGTCAATTAGAACACTTCAATTTTATTATATGAACTTGGTTTTGTAAATGAAATACATTTCGGCAAAGTTGGATTTCAAATTTCATTAAGTGTACATATTAAACACTAAAATTCATAAAATATGTAACAAAATATAAAAAATAATAAAATTAACCAATAATCCTAGAACAATTTAGTATCAATATTTTTGCTATATTTTATATATGTAGTTAAATAGAATAATTACTTTTTGTATAGTTTTTGAAATCTATATTACTCAATTCCTTATGTAATTTTCAAATAGGTGGCTACGGCTTGTAATATTAACTCTTGTATTTAAATACTATTCATTATCGTTATTATGTAGTACTGATTAGAGTGTAATCAAAGATATATTTAATGCCCAAAAATTTAGGAAAAATACCAAATTAAATAATCTTCTTTAATTGAATAATAATATTAAAAATCTTGCTTTACTCCATTCGAATTGTTCAATTAAAAATATAATTTTAGTTAAAAAATAAAAGGGTGAAAAATATAAATCAATCTTGAAATATTGATGACTTATAGTTTAATCCAATAGGAATTGAAGGATTACAGTATGCATGTTCCATTTTATAAAGCAACAAAAGCTCGCTGAACACTGTCCTTGTACGTATTTCATTTATTTTTTTTTATTTTTTCCTTTCAACTTAGAGCAGTATTCCAATCTAAAAGCCCTAGTCTAAATCTAATTAAATAAAATATTTCGCTTAAAAATCATGTGTATCATTTCATATTCACATTTCATTATCACAAGCTTTAAACATTTTGTTAAGGGTATTTTATTCCAAGTATATTTTTTCACGTTTCACAATTGAAAATATTTATAAATAGCACATTAAACTTTAAATATACAATCAAATTACACAGAAAGCTGCTTCTGTATTATATAACATTTAAATTTTATATGAAAATTATTTTAATTGTTAATAAATTTTTTTTTATCAAATCAAGTAGTCATTTTAATCCTAATTAATATTTGAACGATATAAATTTATATAATCATTTAAAATTTAACTTTATTTAATAAAATGTAGGTATTTTAATTTTCAAAGTTGCAAGAATTTTAAAATACTTTAATGTCTTAGAATCATTTATTTAAACACTGTTTTTCATTAAGCCATTTAAATGTAAGTTAGTTTTAAATAAAATACACAAATACAAATATATAATACTTATTTTTGAAACTGAGAATTTAAGATTTTATTTATTAATTTGCATTATTTTATATTATCACTAATTAAATTATTTTAAACGTTAATTAAAGTTCGATCATATCAATCTTATAGGAAAGAATGAAAAAATCAAAGATCAAAAATTGAAAGAGGGAATGCATTATGCATTATAAATAATATGCATTATAAACTCCAATACAAACTGTAATATAAGAAAAGAAAAGAAAAGAAAAGAAAAGAAAAGAAAGCAAAAGAAAAGCAAAAAAGAATGACATTCGAGATTAAAATGCGGTAGAAGATGAGATCGCAGTGATCTTATATTACTTAATGACGCTATTTGTGATATACTAAAAAAGTATAAAAGAAACTTTTTATTTATATTTATCATATATTATTAATCCCCTTTCTTTTTAAAATTTTATATTATTTTTAAAATGCTTGCACTTTCATTTTATTAATACATTTATTTTTACAACTCACATTTTTAAAATTCGATCATGTGTTATCCAAAGATTAGTTTTTTCAAGTTAATAAATTTGATACACTATAAGCCGAAGCAAAAATCGTAATACGTAATCAATTTAATCCTTTATAATATGCGCATTAAACTTCACAAGTTTATTTTATAAGGCTTTTCTGAAATCATAAATTTACAATTCTTTTATTATTATTCTCAGTTATTCAAATTAAATATAGCATTCTGTTATTTATTTTTAAAATATGGGTGTCACTTTTTATTAATTAATTGTAGGTGATACTGTTTTATACTGTATTAGATTATTATACAACACATGTGTTTCAGTAAAATGAATGCATTTTATATGATAAATTAATTACAAACGGAAATAAGAGGGAATTAGCAGAAGTAAAAAGTTTTCATTTATTATAAAATGCAGTGAATTATGGATACTCCGAATGAATATAGCTAGCATTACCCGTTAAGAAAATAAAAGCGTTAATGAATAGATCAGTACCTAATTTTCCATTTCGTACTTTTTATACTATTTTTGCTATTGAAAGCTATCTCGAGAAAAATAAAGAATGATGAAAGGGCAAGAGGTAATAGTGCTAGGTTCAATCTTTGTGATGGCAACCGAGTACCATTGGATTACCATAGCAACGTTTTGTTGTGCTCATGAGTTTTACGTACATAAATAAAGACATGCTTGAGTGAAGGGATATTTGCTCGTGTATTCGAGGTAAGAGTGCGAAATCCCACCCACTCCAGACGAGACGGAGTCGTTTGCCGTTGACCCAAGCTGCAACTCTCCCCTACCCTTCAATACATATGCTATCCATGCTCATGTCAAAGACTCCGTTTGATTATTTTCTTTATATGCCTCAGTATTTTCGCTCGTAACATTTTCATTTTGTTGAATACTCATAATTTGGTATTCATTGGTTATTATTACTGATCAAGATCGTGTATATTTGTTAAAAATTTACCTTGCAATGGAGTAATTAATATTGAATAATTGGAACTTTGTTTTTAAGCCCCATACTTTCAACTTATTAATTATATATATTACTAAATAAGTACGTTGTGGATGTTTTGAAAATATTTTGTTTAAACGATTTAAAATAATTTAAAGTAATCGATCTAAACCACTATATCTCCATTTAATTATATTCTATTTTTATATGCTTTAAATAGCTACAGAATATATGGGTTAATGATAGTAATAGAAACATAAAAACCATGTTTCATTTAGTAATAAAATTCATAATAGTTAGAAAATATTACAAATAACAAATTCCGAATAGTACAATTAATTTATAAAAATTTCGATAAATTAATCCCATAAATAAATAGTCCATATATACTACATCACCGTAATTAAAAGTATAACTTTAGAAAATTTAATATTAGATATAAGTTTTATAAAATTTCGTGAATGACATTATTAAATAAGTATTATAGAAAATACTTTTACTCTTAAAGAAATAGTTTTTACGAAATTACTAATATTTACATGCAATGAACTTTTAATTTATTTTTATAGTTTTTATAAAATAAAAATTTAAGTTTAAAATTAATCTGACAAATTAGAAAAAATATTTCAATAATATATGGTATAGTTGATTGCTGAGGTTTTATTTTATAAGCTAAATAATGAATGATTGTTTGTAAAATTAAAGATAATATTTCATTTACTAGATAAAATTTGGTGTTTTGATCACTTCAAGTTATAAATATTTATCAGAAAAATTCCTAACATTTCTAATCTGCACAACAAGTTATACTTTAGTTTTATTTATCACAGTATATAATCGCGAGTTTATAAAGTTTCAAGACTTCAGTAATTTATTAGCAGAAATAACTCTCTTTTAAATGAAGTTCATTTTCCACGTAAAAGAGCAATATGTGAGTTTTCTGATTTCTTTCATATTCAAATCAATAACTAAGTCAATTCATTCACAAAATTCAAATTATTAACTGTGAATGAACAAAAACGATTTATAGCATTATTTTTATAGGACATTCCTTCTTGATCAACTTATTGTTGATTATATATGCGAGCGTGAGTTGTTTGACCTTACATCTATCCTAGGAAGTACAACGAGTAGAACTAACTCAACCTTTTTCTTCATTCGTCCGAGCTCCAATTATACAATTATCATTTTATGAATAATGACAAGGTAACATCTACAGCAAATTATGCGAATGATAGTATTCGATTATTCATCGGGCGCTAGACGCGACTTGGCTATATAACTCAACGAATCGTGGGTCTATAAACCGTGCGATACGTGCAGAGAAATGGAGGGGAGAGGTAATACTGCGTGACGGTGAACGGAAAAGACAAAACTAAAACAGAAATTTTTGAAGGCTACGAATAGTTTGTGTGGTAGGTATTCAGGGTCTAGAGATGCGTTCGCCTTATAAATAGGATAATCTTCTTTTAAAAATATCTTACGCAAATTATGTTCACATTAGTTTATTACAATCAACGCAGTAAGCTACGTATTCTATGTAATTTTATATGCATTTAAAAAACAGTAGCAAATAATGAAATATACTTTTGTTTAGCTTAATTATATAATGCTGTATTTAATAGAAAAACTATTATAATAATACTAAAGAAATATTGAATTTCTTTGTTTCTTCGTCGACAAATATCTAATGTAATAAACTCTAATGTTCAACTTTTTTATTCTAGCACAATAATGATGCACGCAGTAATATAAAAGAACGACAAAGTCGAGGATGTATTGATGGGTCACCGTGTGTCTTTCGCAACTGTAGCGCCGAGTGAAAAACTTCGTGTGACAGGGAGACGAAACCACTTGTCCAATAATAAGTGCATAAAACTCTGCACTTTTCACTCCACGTTCTCTGTCTCACTGAATGACCTCGGTTCAGTATCTTTTCTTACGGAATTTAATTTTCCAAGATTCTTTCATACTTAAACGATACCTTTCCTTTTTTTTTCTCTATTACTTTTTCGATGCGCAGCCATTAAAAATGGCTGGGATGATTGTAAACGTTGAAGAAACATATGTTTACAGTTATACGTACATACATTAATGATCAGTATTTTAGGTATTATAAATTTAGTTTTTCTCAATTATTTTATAAATTGTTTAAGTAACAGACACTTGTAAATATTCAAAACATACAACATGTTAGTAATTATCAAGTATTCGAAGCATTAAAATATGTATATAATCAAAATTATAATTTAAATCTCAATCTAATTTTTATATTAATTTTTATTTACGTATTTTACTAATTTCTGTGAAAATAAAAAAATAACAGTCTATTAGCATTTTATATTTAATGAAATCGTTAAGCATATTTGAAATTTATTTTATCAATATATTTTTTTATATTATACAAAAATTTTGATAAGAAAAAGTAAAAATAAAAAGTTATTTCGGTATTTCAGTAATATAAGCTGCTGAGCTATTATTTAATAATACAACTATGAATAAAACTTGATATGCATCTAAAGTAGTTGTATAGTAAATAGTAAATATTCGTACGTAATATATTCATCAGAAAAATTTCTCTTCTAGTATTTTACTTTTATGTAACTGATGTTATTAATATACTTATATAGCTACAAAATTTACAATAATTTTCAGTAAAATTATTTTAAGTTCGAAAATCTTGAATGTTACATTTGATATCAAATTATATGTACACAAAGCATTATATCATAAATATTCAACAAATCATAGTATCAAATCTTTATACGAAAGATTGATCATCCAGATACTATCATAAATGTTCATTAACCTACTAAACAAAATGTACTCAACTAGGTAAGAAAAATTCTTTAATTATCGAACGAAGACGAATAAAGAACATATAAGATAAAATATAAGCTTTTTACCTACGTACATATAAAACGTGTCAAAACGCAATTGCATAGAGTGTATTTTTAAAATTTATCAGGTGTACGTATTGCTTAATTAATCAATTAAATAAAAATTTATTTTAATTATTAGTTATATATATATATATATATATATATATATATATATGTTATGAGACATTACGATTATCAATTATATATAATTTTTAAACTTATATTATAATTTTATATTAGTATTCCGAAAAAGCTAATTACAAAGAATAAAGAAAAAGTTTTTCTGTCATTTATAAATATTATATGAAGCAAAATTAATAATAAAAATGTAATGGTAAGAATATGTTATACAGCTTATAAAAAAATTTAATTGCATTTATATTCTTTTCATCAAAGAAATTCTTTACATAATATTTTACTTTACAAATCCCCAAAACTATCTTGTTTGTTTAGCTAATCTAGGGCAAGGAATTGATTTATCAAAAAGTTTCAATTCATTGTGATACTTTCTTTACATTACAGAAATAAATTGTTTTTTACTATCTAAATTTTTCTATGGTTGGATAAACATCATTCGAGCAATTTGTTTACCTTCACAGATTTTCTACCTACAAAATGCAACCCATCTTTACTGGTGTTGATGTTTGTTCAAATTATATTCTTTATGATTCTTTTCTTTGAAATAAAATATGTACCAGCATTTTTAATTACGTATGGATATTTTAATAATATTTTAAATAAATTTGTTAATATGCTGTTTTTCAATGTCCAATATTAGAAGTTTTGAATAAAAGGTTTATTACGATATATAAATATACTTTAAATTGAAATCGTTTACATGAAATTCTATTTATTATTCTGTATATAAGATTAATAAGGTATTGTATATTTAGCAAATAACAATAGTTACCGATAAAAAAAATTACTCAATGAGATCTATGTTTAAAAATTTATTCTCCATTTAGTGTCTGTCTTTAATACACACTAAAAACTTTAATTATATTTTCTCCTTTATAAAGTCATTGCATTTAAAAGTGTTATTGAGCTTCAAAATTATTATGTGGATTACTGTGAAATCAACATGTTATATTAGAATTTCGAATAGAACAGAGGTTGAAGCTATTAATTTTTTATACCTAAAAGAATATTTAAATAATTTGAAGTATTTTATTAATTAATAAATAATCTAGTATTAATAGTTTTAGAAATATTATTACAAATGAGAATTTGTACAAAGCCAAATGCACCTTTCGTTAATTAGCATCACTGCATAGTTTTTAATTGAATGTTACTACACATAGGTAAGATGCCAAGAAAATATAAAAAAAAATTTTAATTTCTAAAATTTGTGAATGCAAGACCAGTACTATAAAAATTAATTTTTGTAATCACTCTTCCGTATTATTGTTTATATACTACGAAAATAATATTTATGAATGGTAATTTTTAATCTAATTCACTTCAATTTTTAAGCATAGCATGCTGCATAAACAAGAAATGCATTAATTTTGAGTGTAACTCAACTATGATGAAAACATGCAATACTCAATTTTTATACCTAAGAGGTTAGGAGTTCGCCGACTAGCAACAAATGGATTCGAATCTGCAGTGATAAAACTAAAGGTTGAGTTAGAAAGTGCATGTTTGAATCATATGGAGGGGGGAATAAAAGCTTCAACATGTGTGTATCTATATTGTTTGATCTTCGCTAGCGTACTTTTGTAAAAGAAAAACGCCAAATCTACCGTTCAATCGAAACCATTCACGTCTCCGCAAATATCGTGGACTTAAATCGCACAAGTGTACATGCATTAACGGAATAATTATGTTACTTGTTCCAGATAATTTCATAATTTATACAAACGTATAAGTACATAAGCCTGGAAACTGGTTCTTGCATAAGATAAGCGCGCGCGAGCTTCTTTTTGTAATTTTTACACTAAACGAATTATAATTTTATTTGTTCCTTTATATTTACATACATATCTTATCCTTATTTATCGTTAATAACTGTTCAAAATAAACTTAACAAAAAATATGTACTTATTTAATAATAATTTTGAAATGAAAAATAAAGCTATTTAGGTGTTAACATATTTAAATTTATGTTTAAGTATATATGAGATTTATTGCAATTCTCCCATTATCTATTAAAACTAGAAATTAATTAATATTAATTAATTCAGTTACCATTTAGTTTTGAGCAAATTTAAAATGATAAGCATCAAAATGTAATAATATTAAATATTTTATATATAATTATTTATAAGTTCTATTCAAATAAAAATAAATATAGTTTAAGATATGAATGTAGTATGTATTATATTCTATTACATATCTAGATCTTCCTGAAAGAATTTAATATGTAACCAATATAATAAATTACTTTTTATAAATCATGAAGATATAAGGAATTTAAATTCTATTACTTATCATTATAAATTACAACAACTTTATTAAACTTATTAAAAATATACAAATAATAAATAATAAAAATATTCACAATGATGTCAGTATTTTTTATTGGTTTTCAATTTTGAATAAACTATTGATTACAGAAGTGAAAAAAAATTGACTATTAGTTACATTACAATATAATACTATAATTTTATTGCGCAATATATATCCATTTTTTTTGTACAAAAGACAATAAATATAAAATATAATAATTTAAATAATTTGTGAATAGTTGTATGAAATAGGTCAAGATCCATAAATAATTGTAATAATATAAAATTATTACTTATCATTTATCTATTATTATTTACATTTATCATATGTAAATTAAATATTTAATATAAATATATTGAATTTAATTTATTGATAAAGTAAATTTTTATATTACTTGCTTTGAACAATCTTCTAAGAGTATAAGTGCAGTCACTTCTAAATGAAAAGCACACGCCCGCGCGCGACACACATAACACATGGTACTCACATATAACAAAATTTAATTTTTATTAATTTCTATAATTTTCGTTTGATTTTATTTAATCTTTTTGGATCTTAATAATGTTCTAGCTCTCGAATAGAAGAATTATAAATACTGAATTTATTTAACAAAAAAGAATTATTTTTATACGAAAATAATATTAACTTAAAAAATAATTAGTTTTAGAGATAAAAAATATCTCATTCTCGTCAATTCATTGAAGATCTGAATTCAAAACAATCAACCCCACATTTCTGATAGAAATAAAGCATAATTCTGGGAATGGGTTGCATTGATAAAATGTAGTTTTTACACTGCTTTTAGACCATATTGTATATATCGAGTGTATTAAAATTCTTCCTCCTTATATTTACGTTTCTCTTTCTCCATATACTTTTAGTCCATTCTGCACTTCCTCAATACATCTCCTGAGAATAACGAATGCACAAAGCAAGTAAGCGTCATCGACGCGCACCTAACCTCAATGTTACATCGAAATATGCAAGCGATAAGTATCAGTTAAGCTCGAGGTGATGTGCAAGCTGAAAAACCTATCTATCTCGAATCAAAGAAAAGAAAAGCTACACAAACCTTGTAATGTTCAAAACAAGCGGTGGACTATCTCGATGAGTCTTTCAAATCGTCGATTAATAACGCGCGGCACGTTTTGGAAAGTGATAGATAAGAACGACAGAGATGGAGATGCCACGCAATCGATACTAGCAATTCCTTCGAGTCTCACGAACACACATAAATAAAAGAGCCTGCACGTATTTACATTGCGCGGCTCGCAGTCGCGACAATGAGACTTCTACATGTTGATAAAACAAAAAGGAAAAGATTAGAACGCACTCACCTCTGTCGGGATATCCGGCTAGTCCGACTCTTTTGCACGGCAAGACGTTACTCGATCCTCACTGTTGACGACAGGGGTATTGAAACTTTTCAAGTCTTTTCTAGCTCCGCTATCCACAGTGGCTGTTGAAAGTAGTAGATAGCACAGAAATCCTGAAGTATTGAAGGCGAGCCAAAAATTACGGTACACGGAATGGCGTGCGCGCAACGAGTGTGCGCAGTCACTTCAGGCTTTTTCCACGCTTCGCGCTACGAAGCCGCGCACCTCAACTAGGAAATCACAAATCCATCGACATCTAGCGTCTCTCCACCGAAGCTTTCATTGATTCATGAGTGCAAGATTTAGTGAGATAGTAAGAGAGGCCACCCTTACTTTTCTCGTTATTTTATTATTGGTATTATTATCATTGTTATTGGCCAATGACGGATCGAGATCGGTTCCTCCAAATTATTCGCTGGCAATTCGTCAAAAATTCCACTAACAACGCGTACTCTTCGAAATTGGCGACTACGGTCACATAATCTGATTTTAGTTAATTCGCTGAGCAGGCTTGACGTTCATAATTATCAGAATAATAAACAAGTAAAACTATTTTACCACCTTACACACCAGATATTTAATTTATTATAAATTCAATTTTCTACGTATTTACGAGCCAATTATTATTTGACCTTCGATGCCTTTTCAATGTTCTCTCTATTTTTTTAATGTCAAGAATCCTATATTTATCGTCCTACAATTTTCAGCCGAATCCGAGTTATAAATTATTATTTTCTTCCCCTCCTTCTTTATTTCTCTATCTATTTTATCTAATAAAATTTCTTGTACTTTTTATAATCTCATTTTAATTAATAAATTCCTATGGCCCACATATTTGTTATAATGCCTTGTAATTTCAATTAATAGCTTACCTTTCCCATTAAACTTGCGCATGCCCAGTGTATATCACGTATATCAGTAATATACATATCCCACGCCGTAAACTGGCGACATCTTATTAGAAAATTAAAAGCGCAGTATTTAAAAAATTTTATTTACTTAATAATAAAAATAGATAGTATAATAAATAGTATTGAAATAAATAAATTAATTAATAATATAACAGATTCAATAAAAACAATATCAAGAAATTTCAATGAAATCAAAAAATATTTGAATAAAAATGGAAATTATACGAGTGAAAAGACTTGCTCTAACTTGAATACCTAAATTAAGTATTGCAAAATAACTGCATATTCTTTTGTAGTAGCACATCGGGTGTCAAATAACCATATTTATGAATGCCAATTTTGTTTGAACTAAGACAATTAATCAATAAATTATAATATTATGAATCCACGGTTATTTAATAAAAATCCAAAACAAATAAATATAATAATCAAAAGTGATTAAATTCATTTTATAGACTTTAATGAATTGATTATGAAAAATAATGTATGGTACTTTGGAGAAGGCATTTAAAATATAAAAAGACGAAAACTTTAAGAAAAGTTTTATCGCAAACATAAGTTTATCATGTAGATAGTACACATTTAATTATGTGCTAATAAAATAATGTTAAATGTGCTAAGTCTAAACCAATGCATAAAACGATATACACTTGCATCTTTCTTAGGATCTGAAACGTCTTTCTACGACAATATTATATTATGGCAATTCTCTTAATTTTAATTAATGCTTATTTTTATAATTATGTAGTTAAAATTAAAGTCAATAAACAAAATAATTTATTTTTAGATCGCTTAGAGAAAAAATGTAATTAATTTGCTAAAAAGTTACACTAATTTTATATCATCAAGATAGTGTGTTTCATTAGATTATATATTACTTAAAAATACTATTTTATAATATACATATTTATCGCTATACATTTGATATATACAATATATATTTATAAAAAGAAAATTTATCCTTTTAGTTTTATCTACATATGTAGCAATTAAAATACTTAAAGCTTAATACCTTTCGTATATTTATATTTTTGTATACATACACGCATGTTAAAAATGCGATTGGTATCATACGCAGGCACATCAACATGTGCTAGAAAACTTAAAAGACTACTGAGAACATTATACTATAAAACTATAATTATATGTTAATAAAATATAATTTTATATAAATGTTTAGATGTTATAATTTGATATTTGATTCCTAATAAAAATTTGTTTATTCGATATTTTATATAAATAAGGTACATATAAGATACAATTTTTACAAGATATTAGAATATTTTATGATCTAGTAAATATTATGTTTATTTTATTTCATTATATCTATAAATAATTAAAAAATATATAATTAAACAAAAATAAAGTAACTCTTATTAGTGGTCTTCTATATTAAAAATGTTTCACGTAATTAAAATTTTATTTGTTAATTAAATCATATCAAAATATATATATATATATATATATATATATATATATTTCGTATACTTTATTTTAGATGATATGTTCACAATATATAACTTTAATATATATAGATACAATTATCGTTCAAATAAAAAATGTATGAGTATAAAAAGTAGATGAGAGTAATAAAAATAAAAAACTATACATTTTATTTAATTTTTCTTATTGTTTTGAGCTATATTTCCAAAGAAATAAATACTGTAGTTAAATACCTACAGTAGAAAAAAAAAAAATATATATACATTTTTCTATACTACATTTCTACTAGCTTATAAAAATCAAGCCAGAAATAATTAATTAATTAAATTAATTGTACTTTAATTAGCATACATTATGAAGATTGAGATAATTTATTAAAATACAACATTTTTATCTAACCTTTTGATGTACATTAATTTATTATATTACCTTTTAATAATTTATCAGTTTCAAATCAAATATTCTTATTTAGACGTAATTACAAATATACCTCAAATATATTCATTTGTAAATAATCATGATATAATTAACTTATAAAATATGGAACAATCATGTAATTACACTAAATATTCATTAGACAAATACACCAATATTAATTTAATTTTAAAGAATAAAACTGTTACAATAATCATTGAATATTAATTCTTAAATTTTCTTATGAAATATGTGTAAACTAAAATTAATTTGAAGAATATCTAATTTAATATATTTAAGCATGTATAAAATATTATTTAATGTTTTTATATTTACAATTATATATATGTACATACATTTCTTCACAGAAGAAAAATGCAATATCAATTGTTACAGCTTAAAAATAATAAGTATTAGTGGGAAAAGTATCTGTTACAAAAATTGTAGTAGCGTTTAACATTGACTATTATTTAAATTTATTAATTATATACTTGTAAACTACTTTCCTTGGTTATTAAGTGTCATTTAATTTTTCAATGCATTCTTTATTAAATTTATAAGTATTTTCCAATTCTGATAATTTAAATGGCATATTTAACAAATGCTTCATACTTTGCGTAATAGATTGTATATTTCCTCTCCTTTCTGCAATTATTTTCATCAATTCTTCATTTTCTTTTTCAATTTTACTTATATGTAATTCTAAATTTTCACATTCCTTTTTAATTTTTATTGCATCTAATGATCGCAAATGAAGAATAACATCTTTTGGTGGTCTCCTAATTTAAGTAATTATTAGTAGCTAATAAAAATAAATAAGTCGTAAAATTAAAAAAGTAGATTTAATTATAAAACATTAAAATTCTAAACACACTCACCACATTTTAACATTTGAGGATACTATAGTTTCTTCAATTAAATGACTCAGTTTTTTCATGCCATCTACCATACATTCTTCTTTTACTAATACTTCTAGATCCATTTGCAAAGTATTGAATAAACTATCTTCCATAACTTTGTATAATCTTTTGACAATTGCAGGGCTGGATTCTAATATTGTTAAAATTTCCAAAAATTCAAATTCGCTATAAACAAAATTAACAGTTATTTTTTTAATAAATGGTTATATATAAATTTGTAAATGAAATTATTATATACGAACTATTAATTTAAACTGACTAAAACGAAGTTATGTGGAACTATCAGATAAATAATAAATTATATAATGAATAACAAATGATTTATAAATGAGGTTTTATATTAATTTAAAATAAAAAAAGAATCATCCATAAATGTAGTATTGTAATAGATCATTAAATAAATTTTTTTATTTAAATAATATTTTGCCCTTCATATAGTACTGTGATTTAATAGCTTGAGTTTGTTTTCGTATTATTTATCATTGTTAATTAATAAATTTCTTATGAAAAGTTTACGTATAACACAAAAATGAATCATTTTTATGATTAGCTGATATATTAAAAACAAATTAAAATTAAAAGTTATATATTTCCTATCTAAATAAAATTCATTTTCATTGCTAAAAAATTGATTAAAAATACAAGGTGAATTTTGTTAAGTTACATGTTTTATTTAATTTAAAACCTATCTACTAAATTTAAGTAAATTTCAGTAAAATGTCAGTATTTTTATAAAAATGTAAAGTTATATTCACTTTTTAAAGGAGAAGCAAATGTGCAACTGTACAATGAAATTCGATATGGGAGTATTTCTTTGTCTAAATATATACAAAGCATTTAAGCTATAATATTAAATTAATTCTTGCTGGTTATAAACCAGTATCAATTATATTTTTATTTTAGCATAAATTAATGCAACATGCAAATTATAAATAATAATGAAAAAAATTAATATAATTATTTTATTTTAATTGGTTTCTTTTTACAGATAATTAATATTCATTTATTGCTAAATAAGTTTATCTTAATTAGTTATCTTAATATATAATACATATAATAAATAAGTTATCTTAATTAGTTTTTATTATATAAATATTGTCATCTTTTACACAAAAACTTAAAGTTTATAATATATGTATAAAAATAGATAGGAATAAATCAAAATATCATAAACAAAAATCATAATCCTCAATTGTGTAAAAATAATGGATATATGTTTAGTTGGTATGTATAAGCAATTAATATTAAAAAAATATATACATTTTTTAATATTACATCAGTTACTAATGAATGGAATACTTAATAAAAACAATAGAGAAATTTTTTTTTCAATAATAAAGTTGAATAAATTCAAGACATTACGTAAACAAATGGGCTAAAATAATTACTATAATTTATTATATTTTTAATATAAAATAGCATTAAATATGTAACATCTTTAAATAGTCTATTCCAATATAGTAATCATTGCTTTGTCTTCAAAATAAACTTTTTGAATAAAATCTGTTAGAATAATAGTTTATAACTTAACAATTAGTTTATAATAAAAATTCCTACATCTTGCAACTTGAATTGTTGAATCATATGTACGTAATCAAGCCGGGACGATGTGCAATTTGATTCAAATCTACAAGTTTGCATTCTTCCCAACCTAGTTAAATACATCTTTTTTCTATTGAATATGTAAGTAAAACTTTCCATGAACTTATTCAATGTTATGTAACTAAATTTATTATATCAAATAAAAATTACTTTAATTTATATAGATATTAATTTTATTTAATTAATCTAAAAAAATAATTAAAATATTTTAATTATAAATTAAAGATAAATTTTAGGCATGGAGGTATATTTTTATATTAATAAAAAGTATAAAAGGATATAATTATCTAACAATATAGAATAATTTGAATAATTTAATGAAATAAACATTTAGCTAATGAAAATGTCAATAAATTTATTCTTTAAACTGCAATATTTAAATAATAATAATAATATACATTAAATCAGTAAGATAAAAAATCTATACTTAATTAACAATACAAATTATTTTCAATTCTATATAAATTTTAAATAATTAGTTTGTAAAAATAAAATAAACAGTCTTTTACAAGGAAATTTCATCTCATAACATTCATTTGTATTATTTAAATAAAAATGTTGACAATATTTTTTCTGATGCAATAATTATAAAGTATCTTAATAGGTAAGTATGATTTTTATATTGTGTCATTTTAACAAATATATACGCAATTATGAATAATATATTATAAGTTATACAATTGCTTTAAAACATTACGTATTCTTATAAGACCTATGCAGTAAACAAAATTCAAAATATCTCATGCAAACAATTAAATTATAGGTACAAATAAGCTTAAAGAAAGAATGTATTAGCAATTTTAAATGTATGTTTAAAATAAGTAGTATGAAGATACATTCGAAAATGAAGTAAGACAGTTCTATAATCGAAATAATAAAAATTGTTCACCTCACGCATTTGGAGATATCCTGAAAGCTCTTCGTAATCGCCGCCTTGAACATGAGTAAATTGTTTGGTAAAGACGTATTCCCACAGCCTTCTGACATTCTGTATTTTTCTCCCTCGCACACTGTCAATTTAAAACGGAAAAGAAATTAAAACGACAAAAACAAATATAACTATAAATATAACAAAATATAATATAACAAATATAACAAAAACCAAGCCTGTTGCAAAGTGATATTGCACACATCCAAAAAATGTAACGGCTTCGATTCGACTCTTCTCGGTGAGTTAGTTCGGATAAACTCGGTATTTCCGATCCCAGAGACCCCTACAGCCATTACAGGCCAGTTTAAATTTTAAAATGCAGGTAACTACATACACGAGCCAATTGTTTGAAATATGAGGTGTCGCTGGTTTTGGACCTATAGCTAGCTGAATATTATACTAGCAACTCCTTTTGAATTGTTTTGTTTTTCTTCTTTATTTTCATTATCTTATCCAGATTTGATAAAAGTATAAAGATTCAAATATAATAATTAGTCATTTAGTTATTGCAATGAGAAAGAATAAATAATCTCACGAGTGGCACGATTAAAAATGAAGATAAAAATTGAGAGTACTATTTATGCTATATTTGCGTTAATAATATAACTTTAATGTAAATTATATTTACTTTTTTTTATAAAACTTGAATCAAGTGGAATATATGACAATTATTCTATGATGAGTATGCAATTTTATATTCGTTTATTAATATATTTTTATAAAGTTTTGGACACCATGCATCAATACTATAATCTGTATTAAGTGAAAAATAAATTTATTTAATAAAATACGTATTTGCTATATTGCTTTTAATATAAGCATTCATTAACCTTGTTTATTGCAATTATATTTTATTTTATAACATATTATATGGTACTTAAATCGTATATATAGAAATATACTTTATGTATAAGAGAAATAAAAGCACGTATTTATATATTTAAAAAAAAAATTTCAATTTCAATATAATTGATTTACTTTATCTAAAAAGTCTTATTTTTAAATGTTAAATAAATATTTTTTAAATAATTCTTTTCCAATTAAAAAAAATAATATCCAAGAATAAAATTTTTTATTATTAACATTTCTTTATATGTCATTGAAAAATTGAATATTCATCATTTACAATAATAATAACAGTAATAATAATAATAATAATAATAATAATAATAATAATATAATTCATGAATTCTTATGTTAACAAGTGGATGTCATAAAAATTTAATTAAAATATTTATTTATATATTTTTATTAAATTTGCTAAATCCTTTAATTTTATTTAATAAATTTTGAAGAATTTTGTACGTAATAGTTAAGTTCGATCAATAACTTTGAACGTGTTTTAGAATATTGTGTAAATGGTCGTGTTCGAGAACCGAATAGAAAATCGAAAGTCACTAAATAATATTGTTTCGTTTAACATTTGTTTTGAATACTTTTTATGTTTATGATTGCCAGATGTCCTCAAAGAATCAACTAATTTTCCGATAATATTTGAAGTATATTTTCATGTTGACAGTGATTTGAAACAGTCAAGTTTTCCCAATATTGTACTCTTAAGATCAACAATGGTACCGACCGTCATGTGTAGTGCAAAGTACATGTACTGTATATTATGTCTTTTATTAAAAATTACACTGAGTAATGAATATTTAAATTACAAATATTAATTGTTCATAAACAACAATATAATTGAAAACACTGCATATAACTCTTATTTTAACATGATAGCATGATATTACATAACGACACTTTATTTAATATATTAGCATATACTGTTGGCTTATTTAAGAGAATGCAGAATTACGATGAATAAATCAACAGTTTATTCTGATTACTAGTGTTAACTTTGGTGTATAAAAATATCATTTGAGATATAGCCTACTTATATAATATTTTCATCAATATTTTTAATTCTATCCACATTGAAGTTTTTGTAAATTCAAGTAAAAATATATAAAAATTATATATATAATTGATTTAATAATTATATAATATTATGTTAATAGAAAAACAATTGATACCCATAAATTAATATATATTTATATTAAGATTTATTGAATTTCTTAATCAAATATTAGACTAAACAGAAGATAAAATTCAAAATTGTTCATTATATCAAAGTACTTTTATCAAGATTTATAAAATTGATATATAAAATTTGTTTCAATATTAACTGTAATTAATTGTATATTTTCTTTATTTATTATAATTCTTTTTTGAAATAATAATAAAAAATTTCTTCAATATATCATTTACATGTTTATACTATATTTTTATTTATTATTTAAATAGACCATCTGAACAAGTATGTAAAAGTTTACGATATAAATAAACAATATTTAATAGAAATATTTTCCTGATAAAATGATATTTAAGTTTTATTTAAATTATACGTCAAAAAGTTGTTTTAAAGTTAAAGATTAGAAATTTATTTTTAAAATGAAAAATTAAAAATAGTTCATAACCGACTGGATTAATTTTATAATGAAACGATTCTGACAATTTATCATAAGGGGGGGGGGGGTTAGTTAATGTAGCAATAAAATTGCACCAATAAAATTACGTTAATTATATTAAAGGTAATCGAAAGGGTAAAAATGTTCTCAAATAATTAAATCAGGAAACTTTCGGTAACCAGGTATTCATTGAATATTTCACTTACCATCCTTGACTTACGAGAGCCATGTTTCGAAGAAGAGAATAGAAAGAATGACAAGGCGATTTAATCCTCTAATAAATATAATAAATATAATAAATATAATAAATATAATAGAAGTATTTATTATAATATCCGATTATTTTTTTTATCTATTCTACTAATTAATTATTTAAACATGAATACTCTACACTTTGTGTGCCAACTGAAACCCTTAAGATTTTTCGTCAACAATTTTATAGAAATTCGAAAGACAAGCGTATGTATGGACTTCACTTTCAGAGTATTCATTGAACCTTAAAAAGGATATAAGCTATGAAAAATATAAATTATCAATGAAACTTATGTATAAACATTTACTTGGGACATTCATTATACAGTGTCTGTTGTAAATATTTTTTGAATTTTGTAAATCTTTTGCGTTATTTTTATTGCATGTGTTCGAAATTCTGACAACAAATCTCTTGTGAGTCTGTTTAAAATCACGACCTTCTTTTTCTTAAAATGCTCACGCGACTCGAGTGGAAAATGTAAATACAACAGGCCGAAAAAAGGGATCGACAGTTCAGTTCGAATATAGAAATCAGACCAGTAATACTTGGTTTTTGTTCCTTGTTATTAACATAAGTTATTTTCAAGCCAGCAGTTATATTAAAATATGTGTTATCTCAAGACTTGTGATATTGTAACAGTTTGTGATTATTCGGTTCAATCAATTTAAATTGGATATACGGTTCAAATTAGGTACTAGGGCTACTAACCTGCAAACCCACGTTCTTTCTAAACAATTCACATAAGTTGACACCCAACACATCAATAAGCGGACATTAAGTCTGAAAGGACCTGATCTAGAATTTTATTATTATTATTATTATTTATTATCATATTATTATTTATTATCATCAATGATTATTATTATTATCATCAATGATTATTATTATTATCATCAATGATTATTATTATTATCATCAATGATTATTATTATTATCATCATTACTACTATACGTATCAATCAACATCTTACTCAGCTTACAAATAAGTAGCGGGACAACTACAGCCTTTCAATCTGATTTTCTACCATCATACATCACTACCGGAATGCAGCTATCATATCAATACGGCCAAACACACTTACTATTCGGCTATATTCTGTAAATATTCATCAACTATTTATATATTTATTATTTAATAAACCTACTTTTAGTCTCCAACAGCAAGATCTGCTCAGTTTATAACCTCCATTTCTATCACCTCTCCTTTCACCATCTGTATCTCCTAATTACATCTAGGAGAAAAAACACACACGGGAAAAATCCTGAACAGTATGACAAGTTTTTAAATC
This sequence comes from Ceratosolen corneri, assembly GCA_030522565.1. Lineage (NCBI taxonomy): Eukaryota > Metazoa > Arthropoda > Insecta > Hymenoptera > Agaonidae > Ceratosolen > Ceratosolen corneri. The sequence goes on from JAPYYT010000583.1 coordinate 79,451, forward strand.
ATAATATATTTTTGATATTATGTGTATTATATTTGGATATTTATCGGTTGTTATTATATTAAGTTTAAAAACAATATACAAATGTAAACATTTTTAAAATTAGCAGAATAGTCTTAAAATTTTTTATTGAATATTAATATTTTATATTAATATAATTAAATCTCAGTGCTATGCAGACTTAATGAAATTGATACGGCCTGATGACATTAAATACGAATTATCTTAAATATAATATATAAAAAATGTGAATTATTCATATATATTTATAATTAATAAATAAAAAATAACAATATTAAATTAAAAATTATTTCAGTAAAATATGGAATTACTTTAAAACATTTAATCGTATTTTTATTATTTGAGTAAATTATATTTTGAATAATAAATAGTACTAATTATTAAAATGTTAAAAATAATAAATGTTTAAAATAATTAGATTTTATAATATATAATAATATATAATTGTTAAAACTTTTTTCTTATAAAACTTAAAAATTATAAAAATAATTTTAATCTTAGTGTTTGGAATGAATTAATTCATAATATTAACATAATATATAATATATTTTATTTGCATACGTAAATATATTTGATAAAAATATTTGAAATAAAAATATTAAATAATAAAAATATTAATAATAAAAATATTCGTAAATATATTTGATTAAAATTTGAGTAATTACAGAGATTTGTGTGAAATTCCAAGTTAATTCAAAGTCCTTGCATTTTGAGTCTAATCATGATTTATTATCGAAATATTATTTCTAAGATTATAACTTTTAAAATTAGTGTAAATATAAATAATTTAATATTTCAATTTACAATGATATTTATTATAAAAATATTCAATTTAAATTTCATATAAGCTTCATTCTAATATAAACCTATCATTTATTTCAAGTATGAAAATTTTTTAAGAATATTGTTGTACAAATTAATAATAAATAAATATTTTATATTAAAATATATAAGTTAAAAATTTCTTTACAATAATTAAATTTTTTTTATAAATTATTATTTCATAAATTATTATTTTTATAATATATTTTTTTGGATTGTATCTCACCTACTATTAATCTTTTGAATTCTTTTCTTTAGTATTAATTATTGTAATAAATACATTTTACATCTTTTTTGAAAATTAAAAAATATACTTGTAATATACACTTTACTACAATGCGAATTGGAATAATAGTAATTGTTTCAAAAGATTTTTAATTCTATATATCATTTTACCCTAATGTTTAATATATGAGAATGTGATTAATATATTCAAATAAATTTATATTGGTATTTTGAAATAAGTATTTTAAAGAAAGTGTCCATTCTAAAATAATTAACTTTTTTGAAATATACAAAAAGTGTTAAAAATAATTGTATTACAGTATTATAGTTTCATTAAATCATACCTATGTCAAAAAAATTAACGAAATCCAATAAATTTATAATTATTATATGACTTAATTAAAAAATCAACATAAAAAATTTTTTTTTATAATGGAAATATTTTCATTTTATAAGTAATATAATTTTGTTCATATTATTGTTCCCAGGATATTATATATGAATATATATGAATCTAATTTTAAATTTAATATAATTTTGATATTTAATTTACTTTTATTTAAAATTATACAAAAATACAAAAATTAATTATATAAATTTAAACTATTATTTAAATACCTGTAAATGTGTTATGTATATTCTTTGTAAATATTATTATATACAATAATAATGGTATTAATTTTTTTAGTTTATATTTGTATATGCTATTCAGAATAAATTTTTTAATTATGACATAAATATCATATAATAGATCATAATTTTTATATTCATAAAAAAATTAGAATATAATTTTATTAGTGGAATTATTTTTCTCGTATTTATTAAATTAACCATTTCTCATATCTTATAAAATATGTTGAAATATTCAGAATTATAAAAATATATAAGTATTAATTTATAAATTTATAAACAAAGAGGTACATTGTAATAATAAATGAGTTTCAGTATAATTATAAATTAAAATAATTGAAATCATTTGAAATAAATTATATTATTAATTATGTATGATTTAAAAATTTGTAATGTAAAGTAGTGAATTAATCGCTTTAATTAAATTTAATATTCGTTTTTAAAATGTTATTAATATATACATTTCAAATACGTACATATACAACAATTTCAAACAATATATAACCAATTATGAAAGATATTTTGTAGATCTTTAATTTTAATTTAATTACATGTAAAATATACCAGCATCGTAAATATTTATGTAACAGTATAAGATTAAATTGGTTTTAGAAATGTTCTAAATATTAAATGAAAAATTTAAAGTGTATTTTCAAAAGTATTAAAAATGTAACATTTGTTTAATACTTTATATAAAATTGTTTTACTTCTAAAAATATTTTTCTCATTTCTTTTATTGACTTAATATAAAAAAAAAATTATTGTTAATAACTATGTACAATAATACAATTATTATATTCAATTATTATATAATTATTAGTAATAAATTAATCAAATTTACATAATTAAATAATATTTCATATAACTAATAGCAATGACTAGAAAAACTATTAATTTAAATTGATTACATTAAATACAATCTATGAAAATGTATTTAAATTTAAAAGTAGTTATTAAATCCCAAAAGTTAATATTTTAAGCATAAAGTATAAAAGATATGTTATTATTATTATTTTATATAATAATTTTTAAAAAGGGATTAAAAATGTTTTATTTTAAAAATTGTCTAAATTCTAGTTTGAAAGGAAAAAGTTTTGATTTAGATAATATTATTATAGAAACGGGTCTTTGTGTATCTATTATGATTTAAATAAGGTGACATTGAAGAATAGTAATGTATGTAATATATAAGAGTATCGAGAACGATCATTTGCACCCACGAAGGACATAAATATCGTGTAATTTTGCAGACGTTAAGTAACTTCCAACGCTTTAACACTATATTCAATTGCGACATCTTTTTACAGATTGCGAACGAAAAGAATAACAAGCGTAATATTTGTTCGATATTCTTTGGATTTTTAAACCTGTGATTTAAAAAATAGTTGCTCAAATAATGAAAAACACAATCACGCGAGCTTGTAGCTTTGCGTGAAAAAGCGACAATGAGAAAGAACCAGAGTAAACATGAAGCGTCATGAAGGACTTTATTACTCAGAGCGCGTATCAACCTGTGCTCCTTTTATAGGAAATTTCGCAGTGCAACTTGTAAATATCTTTCGCTCGAGCCTGTCGTTATTATTACTTTCACTTTGAGCACATCCCGCTCGTGAGAACGCGTGCAGAAAAACAGCCGAACTTTGCTGCAGATTTTGCTCACGGATGTCTGCTGCCCTCGCGGCATTGCTAGATCACTATCCAACTCCATCAGGGTACATCTTCCACACTTTTACAATACGGCACTGTCAAAGCCAATCACCTCAAATAATAAATTATCTCTAATTACGTTCGTGAATATTGATGATTCAATTAAACTAATGATATGTGCATTTTTAAATATTTTCTTCGTTCAAGGATTTTTCTCTCCTTCCTTCCATAATCATACACATGTACGCACACACACACGCGCGTATATAATTCTCTTTCTCTATACTGTATTCTTAGTATTTTTATGGTTCTAACGAGACTTTGCTTTCACGACTGCAGAACTTGCCATCTCTTATAGGTTATATAATCAAATATTCCAATTTTTCAGTTAATTCAATTAATGTTTGTTGGCGAGTTTTGTAATTTAAATGAAACAATATTGTTTAGATGGCGACATTTCTTCGAAAATATAATTTTACTATAGAAATAGTTCCATTGTTCTTATGTACAATATATGTTTATTTTACTGTGTAGATTATAAAATTTATACTTTAATACAAATATTTTCTATTTTTAATTTGTCTCTAAGTTCCAAACCTTTAATATTTGCATTTTGAAATTTCTAAATATAATTTGTATAGATATATGTTTATTCGTTTATATAAATAATTAAATAAATATCCGAATTAAATTATTGTTCACTAATTTGTAAAAGCTTCGGAATAAAAAGAATTAGTTAATTTAATATAGATTTTTGTTAATACTTACGTAAGCACTTACAATAAACTATTAGTTGTTTATATAGAATTATTATACGTTTTTATTTTTATTAATTTAATATAAAAACATTTTATGTATTCAAAGAATTAGTATGGTATAATTCGATCATTATTTAAATAATAAATTTTTTATTAGTTTTTGGAATATTTTTTAATTTATTAATGTAAACCTTATACGTGATAATACATGATGAACAATTTATGTTTTGTAGTAAATAATATAAAAAATGTGTATAAAATATAAGGTTTATATATCTTTATTATATAATATTAGAATTGTTCTACTTTAATCAGGTATTTTTATCTATATAAAGTTCATGAAATATTAATTTCAATCTCTAAATTAAAATTCTTCAAAAAAATCTTATTTGTAGTATATATAATATAAAAAATAGCATCTTTATATTTCTATAATAAATTAGAAAAATATGTAATTTTTGTCGATTAGAAAATTTTCTATTAATTTGATTCAGTTTACAAAAAAATATATGATAAATTACAAATCGTTTAAAAGTTATTAATAACATAACAAATGCTTATGAATCTCTTTATGTTGATTCTGAAATTGATCTAATATTTTTCTAATGAAAACTATTTTATTACATTTGATGTTGCAATCTTAAATGCTTCATTTTTTATTTACTTACTTCGTCATGTCAAAGAAACTTTTATATATAAAAATATAAACAATTTTTTAAAGTAGTATTTTTTAATTTAAATCATTTTTTATTAAACTTAGTATCTTAACCTATAACAATATTATTCAAAAGTAAATTGATTTTTTAAGATTTATAAAATTTATTTACTTTTAAGTACTTTCGTTTGATTCAATTCACGTGAGAAAATTATTATTTAACTTCAAACGCTATAATTATTATTGACTTATGTATTAACTAGTTATAAAATAATCATTAAAATTAAAATTATGAATTGTGTATAATTACGAATATAATTATTGTGCAACATTTTTTTATCCTTGAAACTTATGTTGGTAAATTTCAATAATACTCTTTTCCTCATCAATATTGAAATTATCATTATTTTCTGTACTTCAATACAAAATATTAAATTTCTATAACAAATATGGACGACTAAAATAAATTTTAGTTTTTATTTGTTTATCTTATTATATAAATTTAAGATTTTTTTGCACGTGATTGTAGTTATTATTTAATATTAATTTATGATATATTTATGATATATGATTATATATATATATATATATATATATATATATATATAATCGAAAATCGTTTTTAAC